>JBCAUA010551449.1:0-16573 GCA_038406235.1 Peronia verruculata | reverse complement strand
CTCAGCAAAATTGGCAACTTCTACAAGCCGAGATAATCCTGTCTCTTAGGATTGAAAGGCTTAAGAAAAACAACAAGCACCGGGTCAGCTGTTTATTTCCACATGTTACCATCAGCAGAATAGATATTGTTGTAATGTTGATCACGAAGAAACACAAAAGAAAAACAAAACAAAACAATAGCGCAGAAAAAAAGGCATCATTCGATAAACGCTCAGTATTCGTAATTTAAAGGCTTTGTGTCACATATGATGACACTTTATATAATAATCACATTCAGAATGGCACTTTTGATTACCCGCACAGTGCATAGATGAATAGAATATTAACATTACCCGCTGTGTCGCCCACGGATCATTGGTCTCTGCTCCTGTTAATTTATTTATCGGAAATCAACATGTTCATGAAATTGTCAAAATGACTGGGCGTGTAACGAGATGTAAGATCCAGTTTTAATTCTCTGTACTGTAATGACACTAGTAATAATAATAGTTATAATCATAATAATAGAGATAATAAAGTACATTCATGTACCGCTTATACTCATGCTGTGTTCAAGTTCTAAGTGCTACACCATCTATTGTTACCCCTACAGGCCCATAGGAGCCACCCACTAGCATTCTCAGCTTCTTAAGAATCATACAAGGCGACTACCTGTTCGGCCCTCTAAACCTTGTAACTTCAACAATGCCATTTGTTGTCCATGGTCGGACACCATTTCAATCTGGATAGAGGTCAGGAAATGTGTCGAAATTGTTATTCTCAAGGGCAAAATTTCGGAACCAGTCAGGCCGGATTCGAACCCAGGACTTTAGATCCCGAGTCGGATGGCTCGGCTTATGGACACTACACCATGGATGGGTGGATGGATGGATGGATGGATGGACGGATGGATGGATGGATGAATGGACGGATGGATGGATGGATGGATAGGACAAATGATATTTCTTTGTTACGGGTGCTCCTTCCAAGAGGGCTTTAAATTTTGAAACGGAGAGCGATTCACTTGGTGTGTGAAACTTAACACTGCAGTCATATCAAGAAGAATTGGGTAGGCCTTTTGTCTTGGTCGATGGGCTTTGTGCACAATTTTCCTACAGCTCAAGTTTCCAGTCAGTGATTTTCGGCCACCCTTGGCAGTGATTCCTCAGCAAAAATATCACTGTCTGAACTAAGAGTAAGTTATTCACAGCTATATTTACGACATATTTCATATTATGTAAAATCGTATGTATATAGATCTAGCCCGTAACATTATCAAGCATGCAGTTATTAATGGCCTTACGCCAGTACTATGCCAGACTACTGCGACCGGATTTTCCTTTTTTGACCTGTCAGATTGCGTCCTTTGATTTCATTCGGCACATTGGACTAGGCCTTGTAGAATATTGAACTAGGCCTTGTAGATTCTGGACTCTAGAATGGAAAAGTTTTATGCTATGCCAAGTGGCATCAGGAAGGTTATTATTAGGCTTAGATCGAGGGTTATCATTAGGGTAAGAGCTGGGGTGAAATGTAGGATTTATTCAATAGCCTGGAGCATTTTAGTTACAATTATAATAGCAACCGCTTCACTGCTACGCCAGCTTTGCAGTCCTGTGCTGAGCATCAGCCAAACTGTCTGTCAGCATCCGCTTCATCCTCTGCTAGTCCTTCCCTCCCACCCCACCCCCCCCCCCCCTCCTGCATTTAGCTGCGTTCTCTGTGGGCGAGCCAACTGGAACCCGTGCTCCAACTACCCAGCACACCCCAAATCGTCGACTGTCATTCAGTGTCACTAATTGTTACACGAACAAGCAGGTTAGACGCCTGATTTAGGCTCTCATGTCTAGGTCATGTGCCAATCATCATTGCGCAGCGGCTATCAAAAGATCCTGAGTGGTATAGATGCGAAATGCTGGTCAGTGGTTGGAACATCGAATCAAAGCGGACAAGGGTGTGGCTGCTGTCGCGTTGACCATGGATGTACTATGTCCATTTTCCGGCACTGGAGAGACACCTTTTGGACGTGCCTCGTACTGTCGGAAAACAACGGATAGTCATAAGACAAACTTTAACCTTAATTGTTCTGCAAACGAGTGACACTTTCACCATTTGTGGAAACCAGTCTAAATGCTTTCCAAATTCCCTCTTTCTCCTCTTTTTATGCTAGTCTTCGAGTAAAACCCATTATCTGTGTGCAGAACTTGCATGAATCGAACTCGCCTTTATGATGTAGAACAACGTGGGCGTGCAGAATGGCTGTCGTTTTTTCCTTTGTTCAAAACAAAGAATTTATTTTATCACATCTCTAGGAATACGAAATAGACAGATTTTTTTTTTCTCTCTCTCTAGAAAGAAAAACAAAATCGATGTCTGAGGCAAAAATTTCAAGATAATCACAACAATTTGTGGAGACGTTTTCATCGCAATCGATTTCTGTCTAGTTCAACATATCGCTCTGTCCCTGTTTTCTTTTGTGTGCCAGAACCACGGCTCAGAGGGTATCGGAGAACAGCATTCAGTGCGCTCTGCAACAGGAAAAGGAAAAGGTGAAAAACAGCCCATCTTCTCAATCGTCTCTTTCATTCCCCTCTTTTCGTTACTTCACTCACGCCTGGATACGAAGAGACACAAAGTACTTTGTTTCTCTGAGTTTACTACCATCTGATATCATGCATCTCTCCACGTGAATTATCATGCTGTGTTTCTACTGCATGTTTTATCTAGCTGATTGATGTGTTACGATTCAGGAAAGATGCTCAATGAAGTTATTTATTTATCATTCGCGGAACTGACATAGAGGAATTCAGTGGAATATTCATGACGTATGTTTGTTCAAAAAAACTTTGGGTAGAATCATTTTCTTTGCAACTCACGGGATTGAATTGGAGAGAAGCAATTAGACATGCCTGTCCGATATTGTGACATCAGTGCAAGAACAAAGACCCCAGTTTGGGAATTAAAGGTAATTTTGTGTGTGTATCGTTTGGACGTCTTTAGATCTCTCTCTCTCTCTCTCTCTCTCTCTCTCTCTCTCTCTCTCTCTCTCGTCCCCCCCCCCCCCTTTTTTGTACAGTACTCATAAACGGACTGCATTTTATTATACAGCTGTGGTGAAATATCTTCTGAACCTCTTATCTATAGCCTTGGATATCAGTTTAGATAAATAATTCAGTAAATGCCATGGGATGAATGGTATATGTCATTTGTTTAATCAATCCCCATATTTTGCAAAATAACTCAAAGTAATACTTACAATAAATAGTCAATAAAGACATGAGTACCTACATAATGAACAATAGTAAATAAATAATAAATAGACAACAAATAATAGATAATTGAATAAAATTATACAAAAGAAATACAATAATTCATTAGTTTGACCAAAAAAAAAAAAACTATAATAGATAAATAAATTAGAAAGGAATGATTGAGTAAATGAATAAACAGGAGGGAAAAAAAAAGATTTCTTTGTATAATTTATTCCCATTTGGGTCCCATTTGGAGCGAACCTGCTCCTCCCTCACCGAAATCCATGTTTTATCCTCAGCAGAACGAGGAAATACGATCTGTCTCTGAGCTGTATTGAAATCCAATGGGACACAGATGTTTACAACTTTGATGATCCATTGCCAATCCAGTGACAAATGTTCTGCACGTGCTTTCACTGTTGGCTTGGTGTCAGATTCCTGGCCTGTCCAGTGGTTATGTCGGAGCCATGTGTATGGAATCGACCGTGAATTTTATTAATGGACCTCTAGATGGTCGGTCGATTTGAGTGCGGAATGTGATACTTTCTGTCTTGTTCCTGAGATCGATTAAAAAATACCAGTCGGTTTTGTTGTTCCTTGTATACTACGACTGTGATTGTGTTGTTGTTGTTGTTCTGTTGTTGTTGTTGTTGTTGTCGTTGTTGTTGTTGTTGTTGCTGCTGCTGCTCCTGCTAATGCTGTTGTTGTTGTTGCTGCTGCTGCTGCTGTTGTTGTTGTTGTTGTTGTTGTTGTTTTGTCTCTGAGTAGATTTGTTCCGACCAAGCGAACTGCTGGAAATCCCCGTTTACTTTTAGTAGGGGGTACAAACAATGCAAATTATTCACTACCCTTGACATACAAAAACATTTTTAGAAAACAAACATCAGTGAGGGTTCTTTATATAGCAGGGGGGTACAAACATTTCGGCGTGGATTTCCAGATTTTTGCTTTGTGGAATATGAACTATTCAGCAAGCAACTTTTGTTTGTTTTATTGTTGCTGTTTGTTTTGTTTCGTTTTACTTTTGTTTCCCTGGTTACTTAACATTTGGCATTTTGTGTCAGAAATTGTCATGGCTAAGATTTACCTTTTAGATGTTTTCTATTTTCAACATTCCACACACCCACACTAGGCCTATGCGTGTTACGATATGACACTGGTGAGCCGTAAGCAGTGTAGCAAGGAACGTACTTTGACATCTCTGTAATCTTGTGACGGTCACAACTGAAATGCCGTCATGTTTAAGAATACAGTTTATGCAGTTAAAATAACCAACATTTGCTGTATTATTTAAAATGACGGCAGTGAATTGGCAAAGATGCACATACATGTCTAAGAAGAAAGATATTTGCTGTTATTTTCCTATGTGAATTTTAGGTGTAGGCGTAACATTGCGTCTTTGCACAATAACAAGAAGAATATTTAAAGTTCTGAAAAACATACCTTATGTTATAAATAATTTTATTTTTGCTTTGTACAGTTAAATTGAACATCGATAAGGACCTATTAGATTAAATTCGTGTCAAACTACAGTACTGTTCCTTTGGGTCGTCATGTAGAGGTACAAAGCTTAGATTTCCATATCTAGTTGATAGACCGGCTCTGGCTCACATCTAGTCGTCTTCTCTTCTTTTCTATAGACGTTTACAATAAGAGAGTTCGTGTTGATATTTGCTATTGTTTTAGTATGTGAAATTTATGTGAAGGCGTAATGTGTCTTTGTACAAAACAAGAAGAACGACCAAAGTTCTGAAAAACCTACCCTGTGTCGTAAATGTTACTGCCAGGTACAGTTAAATTTTACATCGATAAAGAGCCATTAGAGTAAATTCGTGTCAAACTACTGTTCCGTTGGGTCGTCATATAAGGGTACTAAGCTTAGATTTCCAGATCTAGTTCATAAACCGGCTCTGACTCACATCTAGTTGTCTCCCTTTCTTTTCAGTAGAAGTTTCTGGTCTGGCTCTTGTTGTGAAAGAGGGGAGGAGAGAAAAAAAAAAATGTTCTAGGGCTGACTCAAAGCATCGTCAATGCATCGTCCGATATTGATTGAAAATGGCGCAGGGGTTTGAGGCGCTGATGTCATAGCGGCCCACTGAAACCACGGCTCATGAAACTTTAAGTTGTTGATTTGCTTTGGGTTCCTTATCATTTCGAACCGTGCTGGAAGGCGGTGATACTTTTTTTCAGTTCCAGTCAGTGGAATGTGCATTTTATGTTTGAGTATCTTATAATCGCGATGGACTGGATCAGCTTTTCATGATGGCCATTTGGGACAGTGTTGCGCACATTGGTGTGATAGACACAGTTACGTGCTGTAACAACGAGGGATGGATTTTTTTTAGTTCCTCTTTTTTTCAATTTCAGTTAATTAAACATGTTCTCAGCGTGTGGGGATATTGTTCATTGCAATGTCCTGGGTTGACCTTTCAAATTTTCATTGCTGCCACTCTGACAGGACTAGATTTATGCGTGCGTGCTTGCCACAGTCACATTCGCGAACAGCTAGCTTGACTTTGGATTACTTTTTTTCTTTCAAGACCAATCAGCAATGAGGGTGAGTGTTCGACAGTATTACCCACATAGCGCTATGAGTTTCTTATGACAATGTAATTCTAATTTTTATGCTGCCGCATCATTCTGTGCATGAATAGAGGTAATGTACAGTTATATTGTAATTTTATAAAATGAATAGAGGTAATGTATTAATTTTTCCTTTGCAGTTGGAGGACTACGTGTTTGAGCGTGAAATGAGCTGTACTTCATGAACCAGGTTGTTTTTGAAGCTAATATGATATGAGTATTCCTAGCTCAGTAAAGATATCCAGAATATATCTTTGTTTTGTCAGACATTCCCGAGACTGGTTTGCGGAAACGTCAATGGAAAGGCTAGCAAGGAAAAAAAAAAAGATTTGAAAATGTGAAGAGTAATGATGTGAAAAAAACTTTCTGCTAAACTGCGGTATCACACGAACCTGATTACATTACAGTAAGGCGCACAATGAAGGCTAACTGAGAGAAATACCTTTACCAGATTGAATGTTGTAATCAGAATTTTTCATCAGTTGTGAATAAAATCAGTGTTGTAATTGATCCAGTAATATATTTGTCGAACTAGCCGACTTTTCTCACACACACACACAAAAAGGCGATAGAAATAGCTGTGTAACATTGCGTTATGCGTCAGGTGGTGATGTTGAGATAGTTTATGCCATTCATAATTGCGACATCTGTACATATTCTCATTCAGCTTTGTGCTGTCCATACACTGTGCACTACTGTATTCAGGATTGTGAATATTTGCAATGTACACGCCAGATGCTGCAATCGTTATTGTGTCCGCCTTTTGGGTGAAATGAAAATATGTTCATGGCATTTGCATTTTGGAAAATGTAAGTCTTTTTAGAATTTCATTGAATAATAGTAGTTGTCATTTACTTATTTATAGCTTTGAGTGGACGGGGGGAAAAAGAGAGAGAGGAATTCAGACCCAATAAGGAATGGGCTTTTTGTCAATAATATGGGCTTTCATTAAAAATAAATGTAGTTATTACAGATTACAACCAAGTGAGTTGGTACGCTAGACAGGGCTCTTAAGCCCACTGCATTCCGAACTGGAGGGTGCTCGAAACATACTTTGTTTCTTTTATAGCAGATGAAGTTACAACTAAGATAAGATAAGATATAATAAGATTGAACTTTATTTGTCCTCTAAAGAGTGTCTATTCACAATCGATAAGAGACTGCCTGTAGACAAAAAATATCACGAAAGGAACCAAAATAAGATAACAATGCATGAACGTGATAAACGCGCAGCGGATCTGTGTAATACTCACTTGTAATAAGTTCATGCATGCAACAAACGCCCGATTCTTTCAGAATGTTTAACTTTATTATAAAGTTGGTGTATAAACATAAAAGTAGCAGATTTTCTCAAGAAATGAACTTCACAGTTGCCCCCGCCCACCCCTCATCGAGAATTTCACATAATGTGTAAATTAGTGACATGTAGCCATCATAACAAAATAATAATAATAATGATAAAAAGAAAACAAAATGACTGTACTGATCTGGGGCTAATGTGATTGGGGAATGGGATTGCAATCATATGGAGACTGAGGAAAGAACCGGCATTGTGGAAGTAATGCAGTCTGATTGACATTGTGAAAGTTGTTTAATTGATTGCCTGATCATTAATTCAGTCTTTCTTATTTTTTCTAAATTCTCCTTATCTTATAGCATTTCTTGAAGTCATCAGATAATTCGAGAAGCCACAGTGTTTGTGCTGCCGTGTTTTGTTTTGTTGTTGTTGTTGTGTGTGTGTGTTTGTATGTGTATGTGTGTGGGTGGGTGGGTGTGTATGTGTGTGTGTATTGGGGGAGGGGGGGGGGAGGTGTTGCTGCTGCTAGTGTAACTATGTTGTTGTCGTTATCTTGAGCAAACAGTTTATGCAGTGGCACCTGGGTCATTGATCCAGGAAGACTCTGATCTCTGTGCCGTGTGTGGTCCAGTTTTGTGCAAAGGTGAAAACTCGCTTATCAACTTTTTTACACACAGGAGAAAACTGAAACTTTGCCCATACAAGTTTCTCTGCTTCGCTCCTTCTGATCTTGTCTTTATTCAGTTACCCGCTCAGCCCCATTCGAGTAGCTGTGGTGAACTGTTGAAATTGTCGATGAATCAGCCGAATATAACTGAGGCATTAGCTCTTTGGATGTTGTGCAGGTATTCATCGAATGTTGAATCCATGTAACAGAGCAGCTACTGGAGAACAGCTTGGCATGAACAGCACACAAATAAAGAAACAAACAATAAAAAAAAAACATTTTAGAAAACATGCACACAGAAACGATCGTTTGAATCTTTATGTAAATTTATTCCGTTGATGTTGTTTGCCTGTTGACTGGTTTTGTTGTTGTTGTTGTTGTTGTTGTTGTTGTTGTTGTTGTTGTTGTTTGTAGGTCATTGCCGGCATATTAATTGCCAGTGACACAATCCCCATCATATGATCTGTACATACAAGTCTTAATTCATATTCCGAAAGAAAAGAGAGACAAATAGTTTTCCATGCAATCTCATTCCCCAATTGTCACTTAGCAATATTAGTGATACCACCAACAGTGACTGTCAACATGATGTCATTCTTTTTTGGACTGAAAGACTCACGGCCTCAGTCCTGGAGGAAATGAGCCCTTTTCATTTGTTCCCCGTTTCTTCGCCCCTTCTCCCCCTTCCCCACCCTACCCCTACCCCAACTGCCTGTCAATCCCCAAGCATCGTAGGCCAGTGTAATGTAGAACTTTAAATCCTGTGTAATGTATACCGTTTTAAATTAATCTGTTTCCGCCAAAGAAAAGTTCGGAATAGACGCCACGGCTTTTGCTTTATTGCCTGTGTTATTAATGGTCAGAAGTAACGATCTTTACATACCTGCATTCCTTTCGTGGGCTTGGGTGGTGTGAAAGCCGATAGAGGCTTGAGCGGGTAAAAGCCGGTACAGCATCGGCACTTCATCCACATAGTAATGTTACTTATGAATGCATGCCCCATTGATTGTTAAACCGTTTGTTTCTTTTTTTTTTTCCCATTGTTCTAACATAAAATTTAAGCTTATATTCTGTTCCTGCTGTCGCTTACGAACATAAACATACTGAACCCTGAATATACAGTCCGCCATCGGTGGGGTTATCCCATGGAGTGCCATCCTCGACATTCCATGGGAGACATCTCCTCTCTCTCTCTCTCTCTCTCTCTCTCTCCTTGCTCCTGTCTTCTGTCCCGCTTTCTATCCTCTCTTCTTCTTGACGTGTAAATGTATCTTACGGTGTTTGACACAGTATAGCCGTAACCGTGTCGATGTGTCGTTAAACACCAACACAAACAAACAGACAAAGCCTAAATATGTAGAAACTGCGAGAATATCAGATGATGACCTCAGCATTAATGTTTATAAGGCTGACAGTTTATGCTTACATGTCAATTTCATGTGAGTGCCGGCCCATGTTATGACATGCACCGTAATTATGCTGTTAGAATGAAACTGTATTACAGTCTAGTGAGCGAGTCTTTGACCATTTCTACCCCTTTGGCACCTCTAGGGTTAAAGTTGTGTTGTGCGTTTGTTGAAAGGTATGTAGCAGTTGAGTTTGCTCAGGAAAGGTTTTGTATGCATTACGATCAATGGCATGAAATTTATGCTACTCAATTGTTATAAACAACAGCGACTTTAACCGTAAGCATGTCAGCAGGAAACATTTGAAGACTCCAGTGGGAAAAAAAAGAAAACCAGGTAAATCACATTTTTGTGAAAAATGAGTTTTTGCCCCGACTGTATAAAGCACACCTCTACAATTTGCTAACCAGAACAATAATTCGGAAAAAAAAGGTAAGTTTTGTTGAAAAGAGAGTTTCTAAAAGGGTATACATTGAAAAACTATAGACTTCTAAACTTTGATTTCTGTTTTTTTTTTTTTCTCCCTTTGTAGAAAATATGACATCTGGATTTCCACTGGAGTCTTTATATTATTTTCATCGTCGTAGTTTCTACGGTGGCAGTTGTTTGCGTTCGAACGAAATAAATAGCAGTTCAGGTCTGAACACCATATTGCATGAAATTACATTGCTTTCAGTTCTTTGATTCTTTCTTTACATCACTACCTTTGTCTTCCCCGTCTGTGGTTCTCTCTAGACGTGCCTTGAAGGATGTTTTTGCAAGGCCTGACTAACGAGAGATATTATCCTTATCATCTCAGGTTTTGTTTCTTCACAATCATGAGGTTTTTGTGAGACCTTATAACCTCCTGGACATTCTTGTGGACCTCTTCATTTGTTTCATGTCTTAGAAATTATGCCAATGATTTTTCTGTAATTTTTTTTTCCTACGTGAATATAACTCTAGAGAGAGAAAAAAAAACTCCTGGCACTCCAGTGATTAAAAAAGGCTTTGTTTAATCCCCCCCCCCAAAAGAAAGAAAAAAGGCTGTGATAATTTCATCTTTACCTTATCTTATGTTTTCTCATTTCATCCTATCTTATCTTGTTTTATCTTTATGTTGTGTTATCTTTATCTTATGTTATCTTTTGTGTGTGTCCCCCCAGGAACTGGAGGTCAGCCTGCGCCAGCACCAGAGCAATGTGACCAGAATGAACTCGGCCGGGGAAGAAATCCTCAACAACGCCTCGGCCGTCAACGCCGACAGGCTGAGGGACAAGCTGGACGGGATCAACCACAGATGGAAGATTCTCTGCTCGGAGGTCCTGGCTCGCCAACGGAGGTGAGAGCAAGGCCTGGACACTTCTCACTCTATAGAAAATGAGCAACACTACTGTCTGCAACATTGAAACACTCGTTTTTCTTTTTTTCTTTCTTTCTTTCCTGTGGTTTTTTTTTTTTCCTTTTTTTTTCTCTCTCTCCATTTGTTTTCATGAATCAACTCACAGAGACTTACTTTACTGAATATAAGAAAAGAGCACCCTCCCCCCCAAAAAAAATTTTTTTTTAAGAATTAAAAAAGTCTATAGTATAGCAAGCACAGAATTATGGGTGGTCTAAGAATTGCTGCAAATAAAGAGAAAATAGATCAGAATGAAATGGAGGGGAAAAGTGGGTTTATTGGCCAATGCTTTACAGCAGCGGAGTGCCATCCTTGTATTAGCGACAAAATAGTCGACAATGCAAACCCAAATGCTATCTCCCCATCAAGCACTTTTACTTCCACTGTGTTTGGTTACTGACATGCATAATTTTGTTTCTGATACACTGTGACAGATAGGAAACCGCACAGTGCCTATCACCAGCTCAACATAAAAGATTGCACCATTAATTAAGTAAATGGTTGATTGATTGGGTCTTTTTGCTAATATTAATCTCACTTGTATGCATAAATTGATAGTAGTTGTGTTATATTTTTCTTACATTTTTTTTTTTACTCATGGGAAACATTTGCCATCTGAGCATTGAACATAATATGAGACACACACACACACAAAAAATAAGAGCAATAAAATAAGTGTGTTCCCTCCTCTGTGTATCTGTGTGTTTTCATAATTTTCAGAGAGCACATTGTTTGAGAGCTGCATACCATTTTGACATTCTCTCTAATGGAGAGAGTGATAGAGGAATAATATACTGGTGGACAATACAGAAATCACAGAATTAGACGCGAACCCACACCCATTATGGGAAGTTTTTTAATTATAGGTTAAACCAATACCGCCCTGCAACTTCAGATGTATGACTAACATATATCACTATTTTGATTTTGGTATTTGGATGATTTAACTGAATGTTACTCAAAGAAAGCATGTTTGGTAGTAACATTCTATTAAATGCATAGTTTGGATCAAACATTCTCAAGAGTTCACTATTCACTTATCATTGCCTCTTCAGGATAACGTCAAACATAATCAACTTTTTTGGCTTTGTGTAAGTAGAAACCAACCTTTATGCAACAATGTTGTCTGCCGAATTTCATATGGATACTTATAAGTCCATAAGCTTTTTATGGGTTTTGTTGCAAATTTATTGTACTGTTGTCTGTTCAGACTATATTATGTATCTCGCCATTTGTCTTCATTTTCTTCACTGTTCCGTTGTAGGACCAAAGAAACCAGTGTGGAGCCAACAGAGTTCACCTATGAAATGGATGAGCTCTTTTCCTGGATCGACGAGACAGAGAATATCATTGGCTCAAGAATTCGACCAGATGTCCAATATTTGGAGGCTTTGTTGGAGAAAGTGAAGGTAAGCAGACAGGAAATGTGATGGGGTTCTAGGAAAAGTGGAAAGTGAGGGCTGGCAACAAATAAGCAACTACTCAATCAATCAAGGAATGTAGGACATATGTCTTGTGACCAGGGCAAATGAGCTGGAAGGCACCCCAGGCAATGAAGATATACGGCTGTTTTGGGTCGTTTTTAACTGTGTTTCTTATCCATAATTTTCTCAAACAGATTTCACTATATTTTGTTTTTGTTATATATGTCATGCGCCAGTAAATGAGTCCCAGGTAACTCTGGGCGATCAAAAGTTACGGCCGTTTTTAACCATTCTCCAACTCAGATACCACACTTTGCTTTTCAGGATAGAAAAGATTGAATTTTCATTTTGTGGAAAAGAAATAAAAAACAGTTTGGTATCTCAGTCGGAACATAGTTGAAAACAGCAGTAACTTGAAGCTCCCCAATTGACTTCCGACTCATTTGCCCTGGGCGTGAGACATATATAAACTATATCTAAATACAACAAATTTTTTCTACATGGCTTTCCAAATTGACAAGTTATATGTTATATTATGTTTACTTAGGTCTTTTTTTCTTTTACATGATCTATATCTTAATGGATCATTGTTTGTGTGCTTTGTTCAAATTTTTGTTATCATCGTAACAGGACAGAGAAGATGAAATTGCTCCCCGACAGGCCAGCTTGTTCTCCATCAACAGCAGTGGAGCCAAACTGATGCAGTCCCCTAAACTAACCATAGAGGATCGCAACAACGTGCAGCGAGACATTGACAATTTGAATTCTGGATGGAAAAAGGTAGAATGCAATCCTAGGGAGTTATTCTTAGTTAGGTTTGATAAAGATATGAAGGGTTTCAAGGCAAAATGCGATAAATGCCATTTTTGAAAATTTTGAGTTATACCCCTCAATATTGGGAATGGTGATAGTCTATATGGTAACAGCTTTCCTTTTCACCAGAGAGGACTTATTCTTCCTGAAAGTCTTCAGAAAATTCTAGTTTTTAATGTTAAACTACTAATTACTGGAGAACAAAGTGTCATTTTTCTCTAAACGGTGATTTTGGTTATGTCTCATTTTGTCTTGAAACCCTTTATATGAGCACCTAAACATGCTGCCTCCTTGTATGCTTCCTAGGAAGTTGAGAATGTACGACCAGGGCAAATAAGGTCGGAAGTCGCGCCGGGCAATGAAGATATACAGCCGTTTTGGGTCGTTTTTAATTACTTTCTACTTAGGATACTAAATTTTTTTTTTTTTTTTACAAAACCACAATTTTTAACTTTTGTAGTCTGAAAAAAAAAAAGAAATATTTTGGTATCATAGTCGGAAAATAGTAAGAAACGCTAAAAAATGGCTGTGACTTGAACTCACCTTGCGCGACTTCCGACTCATTTGCCCTGGGCGCAAGACCTATAGATTTTATAGCACTGTGAGCCAGTCTTGTACAGGAATAGACACTTTATGAATATCAAACTCATGATAAATAGATATCAGAGACACAGGGGCACATCCATAATCAGACCAGTCCAAAATAATCATATGAATCATTTGTATGTGCTATCATAGAGTATCTTTCAGAAAGATGGTCCAAAGGGAATGTTGATGAGGTGCTATGACATTACCCTTAATACTCATTTAGAACATGAATGCAGGAACTGAGCTATATTTAGAAGTCACTTTGTTTATTGATGATACATGTGGGTATGGCATGTCCAACAGCTGTCAGTGGGTCATCTCGACTGAATCATGTGTTTTCTTTCATTTACATAATGTTGCCTTACTAGTTGTTATCAGTCATGAAATAGAGATAAATAGATGGTTCTGTCGTTCATAATTTTTTGACACACAGATGCTCCTCTTCATAATATTGAAATATTTTCAGGTCACCTCCGAGGTGCCAGCCAAGATTCGCTATATTGAAGAGGAGATCAAGAAACTAAGGAACTTCAATGAAGATATTGAGGCTATGCAGAAATGGACAGTTGGTACCAAAGCTGTACTGGAGACCCAGGCAGGCCCTGTCAAGTCACTGACTGAGGTGGACGGAAATGACAGTGTCATCATAGATAAACAGGTAAAATTCACATACATAGAACTCAAGTTAGTCCAAAGTTATGAAATCCATTAAATTTACCTTTTGCCACAGATATGCTAAAAAATTTGCCCTGCTCTTCATCTGCAGATACTGTAGTAAGCCATGCTCATCAGGCATAGATAGATTAAGTCAAGTCACAAAACTCACTGCAGGACAGGGCTAACCTAAGTAATTGCCACTACAGACCAGTGCAGAACACCAAATTAGAATACATATGTTTCAAGCATCTGCATAAATGTAGTAGAACCAGTAATAGAATCCTAGAAACTATTGGCAAATGTTTCTGCTGAAAGGTGGGGAAGGCCACAGGTACTCATTTCATTCTTCTTGTTCAACACTTACAGACACAGCAAAGCAATGATATCTTCTCCGAAAATTCTGTGATTAATTTGGTAGCGTTCAGTATGATATGAATAGATCCTTTCCACGTTGGTGCTTACTTCCGTGTTTGGAGTGCGATTTTTTGTGGGACGGATGCGGAAGCGAAACGTCATAAGTGATTTACTTCCCTGTTTGAAATGTAAACAATAGAATGTTGGGCGGACTCGGAAGCAAAACATCGAAAGTGATTTACTTCTATGTTTGAAATGTAAACAATAGAATGTGGGGCGGACATGGAAGCGAAACATCATAAGTGAACGACCTATACAATAGCAACTGTAGATATGAAGATCTTGCCAATGTTTTCAACTGTATTCTTTCTTTCTGTTTGGATTGGAAGGTATAAACATAAATAACAGAAATGCTAAATAGCAATTAGATCAGTATGATATAAGACTTTCAGATATACGTAGCTGAGAAAAACCATTTCCTCTTCAAGCAATAAAACCATCATAAATTCACCATCAGGCAAGGAATTAAGTATCAGTATGGTAGATCATGATGTATATTAGACACTTTGCTGGTGCTGATGCGTTTTACCACATCACTTTCTAATGTGATGATATGTTTCACCACTGCAGAGTAAATTTGCTTGAGGACAGAAAATAGTCATTGTGATATAAAATACATTTGTTTCTTATCACATGGATTTTGTGCAATTACTCCTTACCTTTTTACAGACAACCAAAGATGCCATTGAAGCCCAGCAGGCCAAGGTGACCCAGATCAACGTGACCTGTCAGCAGCAAATTGATGCCTGCAAAGACCAAGGCATTGACATCCCTGATCATCTTCAGGCCAAAGTCAACAAAATGAACAAAGACTTTGAGGAGGTCAAGAAGATGGCTGACAACATCAACAACAGGACAGAGCCCCAGATTACTGAAGTCATGCAACAAGGTGAGGAAAAAACTTCACAGTCAAACAGTCAAAGTTTTCTTACTTTGCTTACCTTGAAGTGTAAATTAAATGTACCAATGTATCAGGGATTCTATGGTGACAAACATATGTATATTTGAAAGATGCCAAGTTAAGCCCTGGTGTTAAGCATCCCCAAGTACAGTGGACGATGGAGCTCGGCGAGCGGATAATGGCTGGCACTGGATGGGCCAAAAGGCAATGCTACCACACAAAAGCACAAAAGCAGTCAAAGTACCAAAACCATAGAAGTCAATCACAAGAGACTGTTATCCCGATATGGCACAGCCCTCAGGGGCACGCCGAAAGGGACCGAATCTTAATACGGAATACGGAGTAGTGGTGGTTATCTCAGCTGTCCACAGCCGTGGTAAAAAAAAAATAATGTGATCATTTAAAACGGATTTACATTGCATTACATGATAATGTAATGTTATAATGTTTAGCTTTATACTGTTATGACTTACATGTTACAATGTATTAATGATTTACGGCGCAGTGCATTTCAGTAAGTGAACAGAAAAGCGGAATTTTTCCCGTCATCTAGCAACAAGCGGTGTTCACCAAGTTCATTTGTGTATAATTAGATACCTGTCTGAAACGTGTCATGTAGAATGTTGCTTGAATATCGCTGGTGGAGGGAAAAGAACACATGATCACATAACACAATAGTTTTTTTGTTTTTTTTTTTTTTTACCACGGTTGTGGACAGATGAGATAACCACCACTACAGGAGGTTGAAAAGCTTATAAAAACCATAGCCATCGCTGATGGAGTAATGAAACCTCATAACTCTCAGTTTTTGTCGGACAATGACTTAGTGTCTTCTCCCCGTCCTTTTTCATTGTTTGTGTCAAAAGAAGGAATTAAATTAGTAAAATTTGTATAAAAAAATTAATTACGAAAAACAGTGAATTCTAAAAAAAAAAAATTGTATGTTTACCACCACGAAAACTTGATGTGATTTTTTGTCTCTCCTGTAAAATTTTCCTTTCTTGGGTTATGAGGTTTCATTACTCGACCAGCGATATGAAGCATTTGCCAATTCCTGGATCGTGATAAGTTTTCATTAAACCAAACAAAAAAAAAAAATCAATCTCCTGTCTTTCGTGTCTGAAGTTCATAGTATCTTCTTTCTTTCTTTCTTTCTTTCTTTCTTTCTTTCTTTCTTTCTTTCTTTCTTTCTTTCTTTCTTTCTCTCTTTC
>JBCAUA010551338.1:0-16573 GCA_038406235.1 Peronia verruculata | reverse complement strand
CACACACACACACACACACACACACACACATACATACACACACACACACACACACACACACACACACACACACACAGAGAGAGAGAGAGAGAGAGAAGTTCTTATCAAGTGCCATTTGTGAAAGAAATTTAAGAAGTATTTTATCGGAGGACGACACTGGCTAGCAACAGGATGTCTCTGAAATAAGGAATGGAGGGGAACAAGGAATGAATGAGGTTGAATTTGAAAGGTATCACTTGAAACTGCCGGATTAGCAGGGTTTGTGTGATGATATGGACATTCCTGTTTACGAACTGAGGAAACTGAAATAGTCTGGTCCTGTGTTTGCTGTCGGCAAAGGCCATGCTCCAAGAACTTAAGGAGGGGAGTAAAAAAGAGAAAGACAGAAAAAGACAGAAGAAACGCGGGATGGATAACACAGCTTAGAAAAATGGAAAAACATCTTTGCCGAAACCCAGGCACTAGCATACAGCCGAGAGAACTGGATAAATTTGGTCAAAGGTAGCGGTGCACAGATCGTCTAGAGGGTGTCCCAACGACGTGACCAGGCGATATGAGCTCAAGGCAAGGCAAATTCATGTGCCGGAGTGAAATATTCCTGCTATCATTTTTGACGCCACAAACGACAAGGGAATGTCTGTGCAAAGTCTTGTGAATGAGTCTTTGTCCAGATCGGCTCAGAAACACTTCTAGAAGTCATATTCTAACGAAGGGCGTAACGAGCTTACTGAGTCCTACGGCAACGGCAAGGTGCACTGACTGGAAAGACTGACCTGGACATCTCTTACATTGTAGTCTACCCTTGTTTGTTTGGGCAGCCACTTGGCTGTAATGTTAACCGGATCCCCTAACAAGAGCCAATCAATGGGGGCTTGGAAATAACTTGAAAATGACCCGGTGTAGTAATTGCAATCACCCACAGCATTGTGGCAGTTAAGCAAATTGCATTAAGCTCCGCTCCAGGTAGGAGTGTGTGTATGTGTGTACAACGTTTTGGCACTCAAGTACTGTGGGGCTGTGTTGACTAGGACTAAATATGTACCTTGTCTTTCTACGCTGAAACAAAAGAACTGCCCACCATTTTCCCTTGCCAAAGGGCGGCAATTGCCAATATATTTGGCGGGCTCTTAGCTCTGCAGTTGATGGCAAATTTGCCACAGCCTTGTATCAACACAAGGTTTGAGATTCTGAGTTGAGATATGAAGATGGAAACAGGCAGCTTGAACAAACTTTCCGGTACTCCAGTTTTAGTTTGGTATCGATCTGATTAACAGGTAGAGGAGGCTCAGAGCGGAGATGGGTGATAACGATTGGAGGTGGATTGTAAATACTGTGCCCATTCAAGATAGTGAGGATGAGATACAGGTGATACATACTGGGATTGGGAAGAAGGTGCAATGGCAAGAACAAAGCGAGGGAAACCAATAAATGGAGCTGTCTTGAAGGACGTGGGGAGAATGTTTGCAAACACGGCAACAAGTCTTTTTTCGCCGCCTTTCTTCATTGGTTTTGGTCAGGTTAGGTTAAGTTAGGTTAGGTTAGGTTAAGTTGAGTTAGGTTTGGTTTGGTTGGGTTGGGTTGGGTTAGGTTGGGTTAGGTTAGGTTGGGTCAGGTTAGGTTAGGTTAGGTTAGGTTAGGTTAGGTGAGGTGAGGTTAGGTTTGGGTTTGGTTTGCTTCGGTTAGGTAAGGTTAGGTATGGTTAGGTTGTGAAAGTTTAGGTTAGGTTAGGTTGGGTTAGGTTGGTTGGGGTGGGGGTGAAATGGGTTGAGTTGGGCTGGGCTGGGCTGGGCTGGGTTGAGTGAGGTTGGTTTCAGTGGCGCAAGTGTAGTGGGTGGGGTGGGGTGAGATGAGGCACAATGAGGTTAGGTTAGGTTAGCTTAGGTTAGCTTTGCCTACCTTAGCCTCATACCCGTGGAAGGTTAAAAACGGGGGTGGAGATGGAGAAAATGGGGGGGGGGGGGAGGTGAGATGCTATTGATGACGTCCTGACACCCTACTCCGCCTGGCCAGGTCCAGGTGCAAGTCTCAGTGTCCTGACTAGATGGAGACCGACTTATTAATTAAAGCTGTTTTGTCCTATTTTTCAAAATATTATTATGGATTTTTGCAAGGCTCTTCGATTTTATAATAATGCGATGCCACTTGAGTTTCCGGTTCACAAGGATAGATCAGCAAGACGAAATATCTTTGAATTAAAATTTAGTATGTGACAATCAACGGGACACAATGGGATAGAATTATCAGACATAGAACTTACAACAGATGTTATTTAATGGTAGTATTGACCACCACCACAAAAACAACAACTACAACTACAACTACAATAATAGTAAAGGAAAAAGCGGAAAAACAGCGGTCGGAATAGGAACATGGGGTGCAGGCGGAATGGGCTAAAAAATTCAATGAGAGTCGGAAGCAGTGAAAGTTAGTATTGTTGCACTACTTCTTGCCTTGTCTTTTTCTTTATAACACTCACCGACCACTGACAGCTCATCAATGCCAGTACACCAAACGCCTGTCTGTTTTTGCTGCCTGAAGGTGCTGGCGACATAAAGCTTGCATGTCCTGCTTGTTCATGGCCATCAGTACCGTAGGCTCTCGCTCAGACCAACAGCACTCGGCTCTTGTTCAATCTCGAGGTCAGACTGCACAACAACGCGCCCTCTTGTTCATCCATTATCAAGGCATAAAGTTTGCACTGATGTAATTCACAAAACGCATTTTTTTCACGACAGTTTGATTATAATAATATCCCACCCACTCATAATTTATTTTTTATATCTCAGTCCGAAATCTTGTAAGAAAAGACAACTTAATACATCTATAAAACAACAACAACAACAACAACAACAACAACAACAACAGCAACACCAATAACAACAACGACATTTCATTTTTGTCAGTTGTGTTTTAAAAAGGAAAATCGTGAAACTAAATCGCAATCTTCTCCATGCTGCGCTTTACGAATTTCAGGTCAAAGAGGATTTACCAAAGATCTAGAGAGATGCTGGTTAACCAGCTTCATCATTTAGCGCCAAAGACATACTATACTTTTGTGTGTTCCCGTGGTTAGCGCTAGCAAGGAGAAAAAAATTCCTACACAATATGATGGTAAAGGTTAGAATAGATTTATAGCATGAGTGAGCGGACCACAGATGCCAACAAGGAGGGAGTCTGGAGAAGCCCTTAAAGGTGATGATTGGAATATTGAATAGACGACCGGCCGTACTTACTCAGACCTTGTTTACCGTGCCCAATTCGCCGTTCACTCATGAGAAATGAAACACTCAAAACACAGCGCCGCTCACCGTGGCCTATTTTGTAGGGATTAGCGGTAATTAGAAAGTCAATTATATTCACTGCGTACCCTTCAATAGAAAGCGAGCATAGAGTATTCCATTAGAAAGCTGGTGTTGTATTCACGGTGTACTTTTATAATAAAATGATAAATAAATAATGAATAAATAAATAGACAAATGAATAAATAAATAAATAATAAATAAAGAATAAAATGAGATAAAATATTATTACGACCGCAAGAAAACATTTTCCTGACATCATCATTTTTTTTTTTTTTTTATGATAGACGTTACAAACAAAGAGTGCAGAAATTAGTTATTATTATTATTATTATTTTGTTTGTGCCTGTCCAACGTCGCTGGTGAAAGAACGTCGCAAAAGAAAATAACAGGATATGTGAAAAAAACAAGTCCCTTTGATTAGAGTATTGTTTGTATTCACTGAGTGCTTTGCTGTGGTTCTAACTAGCAGTACATTCATTATCTATGTCTCTTATCATCTTTAACGATTGTAATAATAAGACGATTGACCTCATTGACCTAAATGAAATAAAGTATAAGTGCAACGGTTGCTGACGCAGCTTTTTCTTCCTTTGCACTTCTACCCTTGCCCACTGAAGTGCCTAGAGGTTGGCCAGCTCATTGGTGCTTCAGAAATCGCCGATATTTGCGACATCTATGAAATCAGCCAAATCTGGTGTTGCATCACCTGGCTGACCCCAGAAAGAGTTGTCTAGGTCTCCATCACAGCTGTTGATCCGTTCGCAGCACCTGTCTCCCAAAAATTAGTGACGGCATCGAATGGTGTAATACGCAGGAATATGCTTAGTTGTAGCCTTTGAAATGGGAGATCGTTTCGCAGATTGTCTGTCCTTTCCGAAAGAGGGATTTCTGTAAGGGGAGATCGTTTTGATTAGACTTTCACTTCATTCGAAAGAAAATCGTTACACGTTTGATGATACCTGTGGCTTTGGGTTTTGTGCCGGCGGGCTAGGGTAGACTGAAAGTTTAGATCTTTCTGTTTAGTCTTGTCGCTTTAAAATTACAAATTTTGAAAATATTTTTACTGAGCACATAAAGCACGTGTTGAAGGACAGTATTACCTTTTTTTTTTTCTTTTTAGATTTTTCGTGGAATCTGTGGGTAGCGCCTTGAAGCGTAATGTCGACGATATATTGGAATCTCTATAGTAACAATTTTCGAGTTTAAGCTCAATTGTAAGGTAATCACATTAAACTGACTCCCAAAATAGTGCATCACAATTTCATGTTAGCTTTGATATATTTTTTTTTCTTTTGATCCTTCTAAGCAAAGACCTTGTTTCTCCTATTTTAAAAAAAAACAGATCTTCAACATTTCAAGATTGATCTGACGTATTTGCAGACTTCTGACGCACTTGCATCAGTACTTTTGTTAGTTTAAACAGTTGATGGGGTGATTTGCAGGCGCAGTGCTTGCACTTTGTAAGGATTTACCATGGGCTGAAAATATTTGCTGATGAAGAACGGATCGACAAGTCTGCGAGATGGTGTACAAAAGCCAAAGAAATGACGTGATCATCCTAAACTAATTATCTTGCCCCAGGATATGGAAGTTTGCATGGAATTTGCAAGGCATGACGGTAGGAAATCACAAGGAATTCACGCTGTTAAATGTTTGCAGTAATGAAATTACTCAAATATTATAGCAGTAATCAATAGCTCGTGCCCTTCCACCATCCTCACATCATCATCAGCTGCCGAAGGCGTGTTTGCCGGACTGCCGTTAGGTCAATATTATTTAAAACTTAATTTGATAAGGCAGCCCTGTCTTCACCACTTGACCCGGTTTCCTTTTAGGAAAAAGAAGACTGTTTGTCCCCCCATTAGTTTCTAATTTGAGTCGACTTTGTGTAGATTCATCGAACCGACGGCTGGAAACACATGTACTGGTATACATGAGCCAAATTTAACGCATTAGAGTTAGGTGGGTAAGGATTATTATATCATTTGAGCGCTCACTTCGGTCATGAAGTTACCCGAAAACGTAGAGTGTCAGTTCGTTTTCCGCCCTTGGAGCTGCCCAATGGTTAGATACTTCGCAGATTTTTTTTTAATACTCGACGGTCAACATTTGAAACTGGGATACAAAAAATTTCACGAATCGTCGGGAACTTCCACGTTGTTTTTTAACTTGGACTGAACACTTCCCGAGTTAACATCACTGGCGCCTTGTTGAAACCAACGATTTAACGTTCAAAGTCAAATCTCTGTGAGAGTTAATTACATTTGGCCGAAGGCAAACAAATTGGTTACACCTTGTGTCCCCTAAAACCATTTCTTTCCGACAGCAAGGCAAAACCACCGGCGGAATTCTGAAAGAAAAGAAGCCTGGAGAATGTTACTTTTTAATTATTTAGTGCCCACAGAAAAGCCGCTCCTCAGTAATTGGAAGCAAATACAGGAAATAATAGTAACTGACAACAATAGGGGGGGGGGGGGATGGGGAAGATTGGATGAGATACAAAAAGAAAGAGGATCACGACTAAACGAAGAGAGAAGCAATTCTCTTGCTCTGGAACTAGAACGTGGGGAGAAATTGAGCAAATAGTTTTTTTTTTTTTTCTTTTTTAAATCCTGAAAATTGGGTGAAAAGTCGGTGTGTGAAAGCTAGACAACTATAGTCACATAATATATCTTTGACAAAATGCTTACTGCCAGAACAAGCTGTGTCAAAAAGGTTGTTTTTCGGTCTTTCTTTTATCACATAGTCAACAAAAGGCAGTATTTTTTAATACATGTAGTAAGTGGTCTTTTCATATTGTGGAAAGTTGTAATTGTATAGCGATAGTAATAGTTAAATTGTGATGAAAAGAGCACGTTTTGCCAGAGCACGCTGGCTAATTAGACTGACAGCATTTGGTGAGGGCAATAATTATGGAGTCGGATCAGAAGTTACCACTAACAAAAGAGGACAAACTGTGAAAGGCCATGCATTGGCTTTAGCATACAAAACATCTTTGTCATCACAGTTTATTTGATTGTCCCAGCTATACAATAACAACTTTCCACAATATTAAAAAGAACTGTGTTTGATCTGTTGCAGCAATTTGTGCTCTATAAGAAAATGCATCTTGTTTAGCTTTTCTGCGTTCAAAGTGCGAGCACAAAGGTAAATGGCGATTCTTTTCACAGTGCTAGTGGTGGAGATTTCAGGGAGGAAATGTTGTGTCAAAATACGCCAACATATAATAGATCGTCGGGCTTCACTGATAAGAGTTTTGAAATGGAACAAATGTTACGTGACCCCATAGTTGTAGAACTTGTCGAAACTTTTACCTTTCATCTCTTCATCTTTTTGTCCGTGGGACAGAGAGACAGAGAACGGGGTGATAGAGAAGTGGTGTTGTTAGGTTTAAAGTGAATATTTTGAATCCTCAAGTGTGAAACATCTTGATGGCAGGTGAAATGAAAAACATGAAGGAAACTTGGGTGGATTTAGGGCGCGTGAAGATTGAATAATGTACGAGCTGATAGGCTCTAGGGAAGGTGAAAAGTGTACGAGAAGTTAAGATCACAAGAGAAAAATAAATGTAAATAGAAGTTTGAAACCCATGGTCGTGTATTAGTTCCTGGTTACCCCAGTAAACATCGCTGTAGTTATGGCAAAAATGCGGAACTTATTTAGGTTCGAAAAACGATGACTTTAGCTAAATTTGCAATTGTAAAATGAATCTTGGTAAAGCTACAGGAAAAAAAAAAATCCTAAATTACATGACTTATTTGCACAAACTGTAGAAGCCTGCAGTTGAAATAGATTGGCTTGTCGACACTTTTGAGTTAATGAGCTGCAGAAACTTGACAGTTTACTTCAGTGATTGAATCATCACGGACTAAGTTTCGTAGAGAGAAAGTGCCATGACCCATTCCTCACATTCAGTACAAGGCGCAGGCGAACGTCAAGCCAGGGCCATGTGGTGCACTACATATTGTAATTAGTGAGGAGGTGCGAAGATAATTAGAAACACAGCTCAGCAGATGGAGTTGAAAGAGGAAGTTAACACGTAGATGGAGAAGATAAAGGACCTAGAGGGAAAGTCAATTCACCAAGATGGATGTTTGTGATGACAGCAGAAGAAACCAAAGGAATGAAGTTGAAAGTAACAAGGAGTTTTTCTTAACTCTTTCAGCTGACAAAATCAGTGATGTTTAGCAGCTGCTTCAATGTGAACATCCCAGAGAACATCGCTGCTAGATGTCTGTGTTCTCACTTTAAAAAAAAGGAGATATAGCTAGTGGCCAGGTGGAGGGATTTTAAACACCGCTTTGCAATTCTTGTTCTCGTAGTCTTGAATGATAACAAAGAGTGAAAGTAGAGATAAAAAAATAACTCTGAAGAAATACAGGAGGAAAAACGACGAGCTACAGAAAGGACAGGAGATCACAGATTAAATTTTTTTACCTGGAAGGTGGATAGCCCACTGCTTTACCAATGCATGCTGCTGTTGGGGAAAACTTCAAATTAATGTATCAGGGCCAATTCCCGAGGACTGTGTAACATGGCTGGACTGTTTTTGTTTCTGATCGTTGTGTGGTTCAACGGCCGCCTTAACTCTGTTGGGGATCTTTTCGTGTGTGACTCGGTCTCCCAGATATTAATCTGTAACATGATTATTATTTTTTTTTTAATACTCGACGGTCAACATTTGAAACTGGGAAACTTTTAATTTTGAGTCAGATTAATATCGGAAAAGGTTGATATTTGTCTTGAGTTTGGAGACATTATTTAGCTCAGAAGAGGTGGCTTGTAATTTGATATAACTTTGCTTTTTGAAAAAGCAAATAATTTTTCTAGTGCTGCCGAGGAGTTTTGGGTTTACAGCCATATCCTTCAAAAACAGAGTCACAAACAAAAAGATCTGCAAGAGAGTCAGGGCGGCCATGGGACCTCGCGAGGACCTTCTCTACATTGTGGGGATCAGAAATATGACACGTTTTGGGAAATTTCTTTTCAAACTGTTCCTTTCGTTTGACAATTCTTCACCATCAGGTGTGTTTCTCCAGAGCATCCACAGTCCACACAACACGGGTTGATAATCTGCAGTGTAGTGATGTAACAAAAATGATGACCAGGTCAAGCAGAAAGATGAAGAAACTGTCTATGAATTTAGCTTAGAAAGAGAAATAGATTTAGCCGCAGAAATTTGCGCCATTGTTTATAATTCGAGTTCAGCTGCCATGTCACGTGCAGACGAGTCCATTAACAAAGCCAAGTAACCGGATGTAAAGTAACCGTTTTGTGAGCGTCAGAGGTATCGTTACTTCGGTCCGACTCTTGCTCGTAAATCAAGACTGTACAACGGCCAGAAACTGCTCTGCCTTTGTCTCTCTCTCTCTCTCTCTCTCTCTCTCTCTCTCTCCCTTCCCCATGACACTTCGGTCACCAAATTTCGTGCACAATTTTTTTTTTTTTTTAAATCTTTTCTTGAACATCGCTTCCTGATTCCATGTGTCCTTTCAAAATGCATTCTTAATGTGCTGAGAGGATATGTAAATGCTTTAGGTTCTTATGGCGATATCTCTTTCCCAGTACAAACTTACCCCTGTCAACCCTTGTCCGCACGCAAATGCTCAATGGCTATTTGCAAATGGGTGTTTCTCTGGGAAATGCGACTAAGCGATTAGAAGCCCGTCCGGCAAACACTACCCAGTTGGTTAAGGAGAGTAATTGCCAGTTCCAAAGTATTGGTAAACACGGCGTGTATGAAAGAAAATCTTATAAGAAGATTGCACCCGTTCGATTTCGCACATGAGGATCCATAAGGGCTGGCACTTGTGTAGCATCGCACTGGGGGAAAAATGGCAGGGGGTTAATTAATCATTAATGACAGGGAATGTTACAGGTTTCTGACGGTTTGGCCCGGAGTAACAAGCAGGACAAAACTATCGGATAGCATGCAGATTTCGACACCGATATTTCAGTTTTTTTAATACCCGTTCCTGTTTGTATCTGTGAATGATTTTTCTTCTTATACCATAGCACTTTAGTTGTTTTTAGGAGGGCAACACTTGAAAAATGAACGAGAAAACAGAAAGAGCTGGAATCAGATTGGAATATGTCCTGCACTTTTACACCACAACGTGCATCTTAGACATTATAAAAACAAAAATGAACCATGATAGTATGAATCACAGATATCACACTGGTAAAATGTGAATCAATCGCTATTCTGATATCATTCCAGTAACAGGAATTTTGGATTTTGTTCCCCGAGTTAGATAAATACAGTACTATTTTGAAAATTGTTTAACATACATCGTCACAGATTTTATGTTTTACTACTGCTTTTCGACCCATGCAGGAAAAACTCAGATCTTATATTTTATGATGGTGCCTTACTCTTGATTTGAACAGACTTGTTTGCCTCACATCTTGTTGTGTTTTATGGCATTAATTTCATATTTCAATTTGAATTTCAAAGATGCACATGACTAAATTTGAATGCTGTCAAATCAGACTGAACATTTCCGTAGATCTTTTCAAGTACGAGATATAGATCTAGCCCAATTTGGAAACAACATTGACTAAGTGAGCACATTATGGACCATAACTGCAGAGGTTAGTGAACTCAGCTCAATACTTGCTTGCAAATAAGACAAATATGACTCTGTAATCCACTCCAGCGGTATGGAAGACACGTTTTGCATTGCAAATAACCTAATGTGCCATGGTGGAATGGCAATGTGGCACCCATGAGATTTTGCTGTTAAGAAAGTGATAGGTTCCCTCGGAAATGTAAGGCAAAGTTAGTTCTTGTCGAGATAGTGTCTAAGAATCCTTGGAAGTCATTCTGAATTGGTACCAATCCAGTCTGTGACACATTTCAAGACATTTCTATAAACCGATGATGTTATGGATAGTGATGGTGATGACGATGATGTTGATGATGATATTATTATGCTCTGACAATGATCTCTTCTCCTAAACAAGCCAAGTGTTCAAAACAAAAGTACTCAAAAACGGCTATAGACCAGATATGATTGATCCAATTCTCCACAACATTTACTGCAATGGATAGACGTGACATATTGCGATACAGACAGAAAACCACAGACCACCTTTTTGTATATGTATTAGAACTCAATCAGAAACTATCAACTATGAGAGAGCTATATGACAAACATGTGGACATCCTAACCAAATCTGAGAAGACCCAAAAAACCTCAAGGATTCCCCAATTTTTTCAAGGAAAAGTCCCCCCAATTTATCCAATTTTTTGTTTGTCCGAACTTGATTAGGTAACACCATCAAGACTTAGAATTGTTTCCGACCTTGTGGTAAACCAAAATGTATGACCTGCCCACATGCCATTTAGTGTTTGCTAAATCTACAGCGATGCTACAAAACAAAAGTATTATAATGAAAGTTCTTTAGACTGAGTAGCCAAAATGTGATCTATGTCATCACATGAACGCGTTGCAAGAAGCAAGATGTGGGCAAGACAACTATAGCATTGCGTACAAGATCCCCCAACCACAAGAGTAGCGTTAGGAAAAAGAGAACGAACCCTTGAAACACACCCCGTAGGGCATCATATTCATTCTCTCGACCATTGTACAAGTCATATGAGGATTACTGGTCTACAGTCGGGCTCACGAGAAGAGCTTCTGGAGATGGAGTCTAAGCAGATATGGTCCCTAAAATGTCACTCAGTTTGTGAAGATTGAATACAGATGAACCCTTTTTAAGAAACCTCGGTGTTAGCAGCCAATGCATTGCTTTCCGCCCACTCCTATTTCACTTTTCAGGGAATACTGTATTTTTTTTTTCAAGACATTTAGACAACTGTGCATTAATTTGGATTGTTGTTTATTGTTCATGTACTTAGGGTATTTCCGTAATTCACCTCATGATTTTGGCCTTATTGCGTAATCAAATGGAAAGCACAATTTGTTTCTAAAGTGAAAGACAACACAATCTTCTGTGATGTCGCTCTTAGAGATAAATATTAAAAACTTATATATATGTCAAATAAATAAAGTAGACAGAATAAAAAACTTCCTATATTCATGTGATTTGACTATTGTAAATCAGCAGTTGTAAAGATCTAATCGCTCTAAAAATGACCTTTTATATTTCCTTTATAAGCAACATTCAAAAGCCTCTCCTGTACAATAAACAAATCATTTAGTTAACATTTCCTTTCGCGTACAGCAATACTCTATTTACATTTTATATATTTTCATTATTGCCCTGTCGAAGAGCCAAAGGGGCTTGAAAATTTGGCTAGCGATATTATATTATATTTATTAACTCAATTCAAAATTCTTTATATTGTTTTTCTACTTTTCTGATGTATATGATTAGTTGCCGGCGGACAGTCATCTTGATTTTAGGATATTTATTGTAAAATGATGATGATGATGGTGATGATGATGATATATATATATATATATGAATCAAGCTCATTCATTAGTTTTCATTATGACCCCGACGAAGAGCCAAGCAGGCTCGAAAATTTGACATCGCGCTGCCATCAAGATCGAGTTGTTTATGTATGTTATTTTCTTTTCTTGAATTGTTGTGTTACGTTAGTTGCCGGTCAGACTGTTTTATTATATGTTATAAAATGATGATGATGCTGACGATGATGATGATGATGACGCTGTGCGTGCTTGTAACAGGAATACTTGCTTAGATAGGGAAATGTCTAAACAGATCAGATCTCTAGCCTATGGTCTTACTCGTTACCGTGGAGAACAGAATAGATGAAAGCTTCCCTTTTTCGAGCATATTTGCTCAGCTGCCATCTTTGAACATGTTCTGAATATGACTGCAATGTCACTCATTGTTCGTATGCCCCTTCACTATTGTCAGTGGCTGGGAAGTTCTGACTAGAAACCATTTATAAAATTCCTCAGCTCTCCAGAACAAGCTTGGGACTTAAATTGTCCACCTGGCCCCACCATTCCTCCGTTGGTACCTTAAAATATTCAGCGAACTTTCAGAGGATGACAGACTATGTCTGCGTGTGTTCTCACCCCTCCGACCCTCAATTTCCTGATATATGTAATTTTAGAAGGTTATCAGATTTGTGATTTGTAAAAGACCTATGCTCTACACTGACAGACCTGTCTTGAGAGAAGCAATTTGGACATGTGTACCAACGTAACGCGCCACAGAGTATTAACATTATAGCTTGGGCATGTAGAATCCAGCATTTTTTTTCTGATGACACTTTAAAATAGTATTCACAGTTATATGTTATCATGCACTGCATAATGTCTTTAAAAAAAAAAAAAAACGAGGAAAAGGATGCAAATTACGCCTACACGATATCGTGTGGCTGAACAAACTCTTGGCCGTAGACCTGAAAAAAGAGACCTCCCCGCTATTCTATCTAATGTTAAAGTGCAGTCGACGTTATCTCATGTTAAACCACAGTAGAAAGAAATTATTATCAAAAAGCTCTTGATCTGGAGATCTTAATGATGTCTTGAAGCGAAGGCTCATTCTAGTAATTAAACTGTGGCAGGGCGAATGTTAGTGGAAAGATTTTCAAAGGCGGAACATTCATTAGAGCCTGGCCTGTAAATCTGAGACCTCGTCAAACTGTTGAAGCGTGAATTTAATGCACGGTCAAATTTTTAGAAAATGGGGAAAAGAATGCAAGTGAAGACAGATGGTCTTAATTCAGAGGACGAATGTCCAAGCCCTCGCAGCAAACTGAGGTCTGGGGTGGAACTTTGCTGTGCATGAAATCACGATATGTTGCACTGGGTTTTGCTGCCCTAAAATGAATTGCCTTGGCAAATGGTTTAATGAATCTGTTTTGTAGGTATCTTCAACCATGTGATAGAAATAGCTTTTTGTCTCAAATTTATATCTTTTAATCTGGTGTTTTTACTTTATTTTCTTTCTTTCTTTCTTTCTTTCTTTCTTTCTTTCTTTCTTTCTTTATTTATTTATTTATTTATTTATTTATAGAGAACGTGTAGAAATTAAAATTCTTTTAGTGTTAAATCCTTGTGAAAAACACACCAGCCAGCCTTTATTATTTATTTACATTTTTATTTTCTGTCTGTCTGTTGAGAGCTGAGAATTCGATCAGAAGATTTTGTTCTGACTATCTTCAGGCATCTCTGGCGGCTGCAAGAGACAACGTTACATGTGAATTACTGAGCTTGATTCAGTCTTAGTCGTGGCAGCGTCGTGTTCTTCTTAGTTCTTAACCGCCTCTGAGGTCATGGGGAGCACATCCTGAGCTGCACACCAGCCTTCTCCATCACTGACAGCAGACACAGAAAGAAGAATAAAAGCCTAGAAACGAGATGCTACCATAAACTCCTTGGCATCTAATAATGCAGAGATCACATCATAAACGACGAGGTCAGAAGACGTATTCAAGATGCAGTTGGGCCCTACACTGACCTTCTAGCCGTAGTCAGACAAAGCAAACTAAGGTGGTACGGACATGTTAATGCTCAGCTGACCTTACAAAAACAATCCGGCAGGGCACTGTTTGGGGGGAGGGAGGGACGAGAGAGAGACTTGCAGAGGAGGAGATGGGAGGATAACCTCCGGGGATGGACGGGAATGGAGCTGAGAGTTGCCTTCAGAAAAGCAGACAGACGGGATGAATGGAGGAGACTACTTGCTACTAGATCTTCGGAGGCGCCTCCACAGATCTCGTATCTACCAGAGCGGTAGCGGTAGCATCTCCATCCGCTGTGTTTGCGGATCATGACCTGAGTCTCGGCAAATGTTCTCATCTTCTATTCCAGAATGTTGTCAGTCCCTACTTTTGGCTTCCTATCTACTCTACCTTGTATGTAGCACAGTTTCAGCATAGGCCTCTGGATCGTCATGGCAGCGATGAAAACCGTGTATTAAGATTGACGTGTATATCATTGTCAATAGTTGCAATGTGTTGTGACTGTCAATTAATGATCTATGCCAAGAAAATGTACTTATGTACAGTGTAACGTTTACTCCATTTCTAAATTGTACCAATGAAGCTGGCTTATTGTCAGCTATATTAGGTTTATTATTGTACCTGTTTTTATCTCCTCTTATCAATCTAGATTTTTATATTACAGATTACACTTAACACCAGCAACAGTGTGAAAACACAACTCTCATCAAACAACAACAGTAACAGCAACAACAAAGAAAAAGCAAAACAAAAATAAAACGCCCATGTCTCTCTCACACAATCGGTCTACAACATCCATTATCAAACTGTGGTCTAGAAATCAAGCATCTAGTGTAATCACGGTAGGTTGCCAGAGCTGTGAACCAACACAGTAATCGTGTATGAGGTGTGGTGTGCCGGAACCATCTCATTCTTGCTGACAGCTGAAATAAAAATAAAAATGTTAACTTGGCGCGCTTGGCAATTAGCAGCCTGAATGAGTCATGCCTGGTTCATTAGCAGCCCACGTAATAACCAGTGAACGCACAAAGTAGTCAGGCAGCAACGTAGATGGCAGTCAGTTTGCAAACATCCACCTAATAATATACACAGAAAGTATCGCCACATTTCTTTCTGTCTTCTCTGACCTTTTTGTTTTGTTCTTTTCCATCATTCTTTCTTCATTCTCTTATTCTCTTCTTTCCTTCTTTCTTGCTCTTTCTTTCTCTTTCTTTTCTATTTGTAACTTTCTGTATTCCTTCGTTCACTCTCTCTTTCTGTCTTTTTCTTTGTTTTTCTTCTTTGTTTCTTTTTTTTTTTATGACCCTCCATATTTCCCACTTCTCTGTTTCTTCGGTTATATCGTTTTTAGTTTTGCCCCCCCCCTCTCTCTTTCTTTCTTTCGCTCTTTCTTTCTTTCTTTCTTTCAATGTCTCTGATAAGAAATGAACTGAAATACAGATACAAGTGTTTGTGACTTCAAGATACCCAAGCATGTCTTTTATTACCAGTTTGTAATTATTAAGACCATTACATTTGCTCCAGATAAAGATGCATGCCTGTCGGAAACTTATATTTCTAAGCTTGAACTGACAGTAAGAATCTTTGACGCAGCCACCCATCACAAGACTACACATTAAGTAATGAAGAGCAGTTTGCTGGTTCCTTTCCTTTACTGCGGTACGACACCGTTTCCTAACATTTTTTGCACTAACGACTCCTTACCCAAAAGCTTGAAAGCCTCGTGAATCCCTGATCTCATCAGTTTGATTTGAATGTGATTTTCTGTGATGGAGGGACAGCACCATCTATCAAAAATGTATTCAACAGTCCTGTAATTATTCATCAACTAACTGAATCACAACGTTGGTCTAACTTTAATTCACACAAAAAAAAGCATAAAAAAATAAAACTGATGAGTTGAAATTAATTATTTTTTTTTATCTTAGTCACTTTTAGCCGCCAGCAAGGCTACGCTACCCCCCTCCCCCCACCCCCTAAACTCCCCAGGCCAAGGCTTGGCGACCCTCCCGGTGGGGAACTCCTGGTGTTGGACTCTAGTCCAGACGGACGTTAGAGGACAGGTTGAATTCCCCGAGAGGAATCGAAACGGGGGCATCTCATGCTTAATGCTATCGTTTTGTTACATAAACTTAATTGGGCTGGAGACGATTAAACTGCGTCAGTTTAATTGTAAAGATGAAAGATGTTGGCAAAAGTAACATATTATTAACTACTTCATTGGCTCCAGAAACTGTAACTCTTTGAGAGCAGACTGTCTGTAAGCCTTTCACTTCACTTCGAGAAACAAATTCTGTAGATCTTTTGGGACTATCCCCGTCTGACGAGACCGAGGCGAAGGAGAATCCAAGAATGTTGATTAAAAATAGATCGATTTGAGAGGTCTCGTTCATCAACGTCAGCCCCGCTACCTTTAGCGCTGTCTCTCCCTCTCACTCTTTCTGTCTTTCTCTCTGTTTCTCACTCTTAGTTCAACTCCCTCTTTTCTTCGAGCACTCTTGGTGATTGCTTGGGCTCGAGCGTCCCATACCATCTGTCTTACCAGTCTACATGAGGGAGGCAGGCAGGCATGCCTGGGCCGAGAACACAGAAGAATCTTTAGTCTCTCCCAAGGGTTGGGGATCCCAGTGGAACTTGTCTTTAGACTTTGGTTTATAGTCTGACTTTTATCCTTTTAAACACTGTGCTTGGTCCTTTGAGCGATAGTCTATAAGTAACATTTTTTTTTTATTAAGGGGGTGGGTCCTGAAATTGGGTTTTTGCTCAAAATGTTCGATTTTGGATTTCTGTTTTCTTTTAAAAGTACGGTCTCTGCTGAATGTAAAAATGGTATCAAAAAGTTGATATGTCCATTCTAAGG
>JBCAUA010551228.1:0-16573 GCA_038406235.1 Peronia verruculata | reverse complement strand
TCAGTTTGAGGTTTTTGGGGGGGTTCCCCCCCCCCCCCCCCCCCCCCTTTTTTTTTCTTTTCTTATTTGGGTTGAAAAAAAGGCAATCAATAAAAGGGATGACATTTGACTGGCAGCGAGACAATTGACTCCTGTTCACTTCTGCATCTGACCTGGAACATTGTTTGGATTATGCCGTTAGATCTTAAGACATGGCCGCACCACTGAAGTTTTCCTTTCTCGCAGTAGTTAGGAATTCCTTGCAGGATCCTATGTGCTGTTTCATAGTGTTTATGTTTTTGTACACATGCACGAAACAGAAAATATATCTCATGAATGCACGATGGGAGGTGTAGGAAGAGGCTTTTTTTTTTTTTTTTAAACTGCTTGAGCCCAACATAGATTTAATATATTAAAAAATACAATATTATAATAACACTGTTTGAAATCAATTTCTGGGCTATAAATGTAGTCAGCTGCAGAAGGCAGACATTATTACGAATAAATAATTCTTTTCTTATGTAAAAGCCTGCCATTTCTATACCAGGCTTACATTTGTTTTATCATAATATTTCCATAATTCGTCGATGTTTGGAGGGTTTAAATAGCAATAAATGTTTCTAACACAAATTTTCTTTTTTTTTTTTTTTAATTATGCTCAGGCCAAATTCAGTGAATGTGAGGCTATTGAAACATAACGACAATAACATCATCAACAGCAACAAGAAAATCTTCACATTCATCTCCCCTTTTCCACAACATTATGTATATATTACATTCCTTTTTTTTTTTCTTTTTTCAGTCTTTATGCAACTCTATCTTAGCCATTCTTAGCGCACAATCCCAGCAACACCGGATCTCGATATCATGTTGGCGTAACCTAAATCAGTCACCCCAAACTTCATATTTCGCAATCTAGCGTACTTGGGCAAAACGCCTGCTTTCAACAGTTGATTATTTCGCTCCTTTTTTATGATATATTACTTTTCACAATGGTAGAAGACAATTTATTGTGTATCATCATGTTCTACAAAGTGCATTTGTTTTTTAAACCCTATTGAAAGAGAGTCGGCAAAACTACATCTTGATCTTCTTGAAATAGATGTTCTCAAGACAGAGGCGTTTTCTAAAATAGTTTCGCGAAATGCCTTTACCCGAAAACACTTTCCCTCTTAGGAGAAAATCGCCTTTTAGCTTTGAGATTTGATGCATATGTACAGAAGAAATTGCAAATTTTTAGAGCATAAATTTAATGATGCAAGACATTTTCCTTTGATCATTATGGAAAGCTATACTTTATATACACACCGTAGTATTAAAACTATGTAGAAAACAGTATTTTTTCAGTAACCTGTGTTAGCCTTGTGAGAATACATTAGTTAACGTAAATTACTTTTAGACTTGTCCATGTGTATCAGATTAAGGTAAATAACATTTTCACTGCAATCAACGGCAGACTCTATGTGCACTATGACACCAGAGGCAGAATCTGTGGCCGTTTTCATGAACAAGGAATGAATCCCTTTGTGTTATGCCATAGCCCAGCCAAGCCAGACGCTCAGACAGATAGGTGTAACTGTAAGGTGAGACAGATCTCTGAGTCATAAAGGTAATTAATAGGAGACACCTCTTCTGTGATGTTTCTATGATGCACGGCTGACATACTTCAATTTACTTACAGTTGTGTCATTCACCTGTGTCTGTCTGTCTTCTGTCTGTCTTTCTGTCTTTTCATCTCTCTGTCTGTTTGTCTATCTACCTAATTAATTACTTACCTACTTATTTACCTACCTACCTACCTACCTACCTACCTACCTACCTACCTACCTACCTACCTACCTACCTACCTACCTACCTACCTATCTACCCACCCACCTACCTACCTACCTACCTAACTAATTACCTACCTACCTACTTACCCATCTACCTACCTAACTACCTATTTTCCTATCTACCTTCCTACCCATCTTCCTACGAGATCACCTTTCTATCTACCTATCTATCTGTCCATCTACCTACCGATCTATTTACCTGTCTGCTTCTTTCTGTCTATCCCTTACCTATACATAGATACGTTTTGTTCGTAAAATAAGCCTGGACTGGGCAAACGTGTATTTCTTAGTACAATATCCAATAGCTGTGAAAATCTGAGCTTGATCTATGTTGCCAAGTGGTGTCATTATTTATTAATTTGCTGTTGCTTCTCCGTGTTTGATTATATCCTGATATATGCACTGTCTTTTATTTGTCTGCTCCCTGGATCAGTCTCAAGATCAGTGTTATTGTAGAATTATTCTTCCTGTTTGATTATATCCTGATTCTCCACTGTCTTTTATTTGACTGCTCTCAGGATCAGTGTTATTGTATATGTTTTTTAATGTCTATTGTATGTTAACTGTGTACATATGAATGAGGCTGGATTAATGCAAAATATAGTTGTGTGTAAATGACGGCATATAAAAACTAAATACACTCAGAATATTGGAAAAATGAGTTATAACCAATGATAAATGTATAAAAATCCAATTCATAGTGATTTATCGACTGGCACAATGGTTTGATGAGAAAAATTTGTCAGTAAGATGAAAGAGTTCAAAACTGGTACATCAAAGTGTGCCAGTGTAAACCAGTTCTATATTTTATGCTGCTGAAAAACATGATTGTACACTGTAAGAAGAAGACAAGTTTATATTATAGGTATCACTGACTAGACATTCAATGGATTATTTCATAGCTAATTTTACTTAGAAACTATTGGGTCTTGGATATTTTCAGATCAGTACATCCGGGGAACAATAGTCGTCGAATTATTTCATGCATGATTTTATTTTGAAGTTATTTGTCATTGACATTTCCAAATGAATAAATAGAAAATTGTTGAACTATTATTAGTATTATATGGATGCTTTGATACAAGGAGAGGTGAAATTATTATTATTTTTTTTTTATTTCTATCATTTGTACAATGAAAAAAAAGTGTTATGTGAAGCAGCCATCTGGATCATTTTGACCATGCCATCATAATATTTCAATCTTAATAAATATTCAAACAAGATTTCGCGAGCTGCGAGTGCACTTTTCAAGGGAATTAACCTTGGCATTTTGTTAAATTTTAAAAATTATACAGACTACTTCCCCTGATGCATTCCTGTCAGTCGTGCTATGCTAAAATAAAGGCGTGCTTTTATCGAGACATTTTACTCACATGCCTGCTGATATTATGAGAGAATTGTAACACTGAACTGAATGAAGTTCTAAGAAAGTTGTTGTTTTCTCTTTGTTATTATTATTATTATTTTTCCTCTTCTTTTACCAAGTGATGATTGAATTATTCCAGCCCAGTGGTTCACAATGATTCGAAAACGGCGTACAATAAAAAAAAAAAAAGTCGTTAAATAGCGTCCTTTTTTGTTATCATCATTACTCGAAAATTACTCTTATTGTCATTCGACCACCAGTTTTGTAATATTAATGACTTACATGTATTATTTTTCTCCCCTAACTGTATGTCCTGCTAATCCATGTTTTCTTATCCATTTCCTTCCGTGTGCGCATGCCCAGTCGTGTGGTAACCAACCTAAACAATGGTAAATACCATCGCATACGAATGGTCCAGGTGTGATTGAATTAAAAGGGCCGGTTTATTTAGTAACTGACCACTTGAGTGAAGACCGGTACTGTTGGAAAATAATGTTGTAGTGAAGGATTTTTACTTGAAAGCAGGTGAGATACCGAAATCAGAGCCAGAATTATGTCTTAATCAGTCCGTAAGCAAAACACTCTAGATCTAGGCCTAATTAATTTAATGTCATTACAGAATTACATTTAGACTACATCAGTGTTAATAGTTTTATAGACCTATGTAGTCAATCGCAGTGGTGAATGTTGTCGGAAAATAATGGGAACCATTCCAAATGGTGCATAATTTTAATATGGACTTTGTGGTCGTGTAATTTCATCTTTATACAAAGGAAATGTTTCATAAATTTTCACAGAAATATAGAATCTAGTTTTGTATAGAGATCTAGACTAGATCTAGATCTAGATCTATATCCATAGAGGTTAGAACCAGATCTAGATCTCTAAGGATACTCAGTTGTCAGCAAAGCCTTATGTTTATCTCGCTCAGACTGGTGTTAGTAGTTATATAAGTAATAATAATAAGTCACAGAATAGAATCTGATTGATGAAATGACTGACATAAATTGATCTAGATCTGTCTAGAGCTAGTTATTTGTAGATATCTTTTTCAGTTTTACATCATGTCACAGATTTAGTATGTTCCGTTACATGGGGCTTGTGTCTGATTGCATGAGACTCTAGTATATTTGACAGTGACAAGGATACATTGTTTCATGTCTCACCAAAGTAGAGCACTAGTCATAACAATAAATAGCAAAATATGATGCAAGGCACTTGAAAATTAAGGACTCAGTATTCAATGAGTGGAGCCTCTAACTTTATGAATATTGATTTTTTTTTTTAAAAACGGTAGGCCTATACAGATTAACTGTCTGAAGAATAAAATAATTAGACAAAACTTTCAGTAGTTTCAGTAATACAGACTGTACATTTTATTAATGTTCATTTGTTTCGAATCATCCATTTGAGATGCGACACAATGAAATCAGGTGCTTGCCAAACTGATCCGACTGGAGAAATCACGTGTTTTTAACAGTGAATGAATTTTTAACAAATTTTTTTTTCCTTTACCAAACCCCTCTATATCAGTCTGAAAATGCATTTCAGAGTTCAATTGACTGAAAAAGAGCAAGTAAAGGCCCAAAAATTGTAATTTAGTGGCATGGCCTAACAAAGGTAAAGAAAGATTTACAAAAGTGATCAGCCATTTTCTCACTAACTTCAGCTGCAGCAACCGGTCACCCCCATCGTCTTTAATTGCCAACATCTCAACTTCTACTTATGGCAGACCAAAACTGTTTTCATACACTGAAAGGGAAATGAATAATTTCCACAGTGATACCAATAACTCCATATGCTCAAAATTTGACGAGCGCCTGATTTCATCGTGTCGCATCTCATTGCTTAACTTGAAAAGTCACATGCTGAAAAACATATTGAATTTGGGTCTTCTTTTTTTTTTTTCTTCTCTCCTTTATTACTTCTTTTGTGGTCCCAGAACTGTATGAAGAACATAACATGTGTTATGATGCCTCATGTTTGTGCTGAGGAACAAGAACATCAACAGAATGATCTGGCTTAACTCAGAAAGTTTGAGTAGAAACTTCTGAGGTGCAGTGTCAAGATATTCCAGATGTGATAGGTGAACAAAATCACTTTGATATCAACTGTTAGTTGATTTTTGGCTTCAAGTTGATTTTTGTGGGAGTGTAAATATTCCATCTCAGATACATCTGGCAAAGTCATTGGCACAAATGCTCATCTTACTCAATCTGGTTTCCAATTTCAGGTGAGACATGTCAGTAACAGGAGGCTCGTTTATGCAACAGCCTAACAACAACAGTGAAGGAGTAAAAAGATGCATGACCGTACCAGATGCCCCATTATCAAGCCATTTGCGTTACCAACCACATCCGCCCTATGCTGCAGGGAAACCAAAACAGAGGCCAAGACCTTATTCAGGTTAGGCAGGAAAATATTGATTTGTAAATTACCTCTGTAGTCTTCCAGAAATTGCAGTTATACTCCAGTCATTCTGTAACTTTTGAAGAAAAGATTTCTCACCGTTATAATTCCAGGACAGGGTTCAATTAATTAGTTACTTTGTCTCTGTTAAATTAAGCCTGCCACATGATTAATCAGGTAGTGATGTTATATTATGCCTATGTGTTGAAGTTGAGTATATTATTTAATAAAGATGCAGCGAAGAATTTGAATTTATTCATTTTGTTTTGTGAAACTTATACATGGTTATGCCTACTCAGTTACATTCTATTTAGTTGTTTAATGTTTTTGTTAGGGCAGTTAATAACATTTTACCTCACATCCCAATATGAAGAGAGATGAATGGGAAAAAAAAAAAAAAATTGGCCCTGTTTTTGTTTTGTCTTTTTTTTATTTTGTAGCATTTATCTGATTTATGTCAAATGTTATATCAACCTGCAGCACCCCAAAGGAGACAGCCCGCAAACTACACAGTTCCTTGGCATGGGCCCAAACATGTTGAGCCAAAACATCCCACACGTTACTACAATGTGTCATTGATAAACCACAGGCCTATGGAGTCTGATATCAGTCGACACGCACCATACGCAGGTGAGATTGTGTCTCAGCTCTCAAATTCAGCAAGATCATCTTGTCATACATTAAATCTTAGATTATCTGCTGTCTTTTTAATATATGCATTCTCATCAGTGCCTCCCTTTTCTTTTTTTTTTTTATAATGTGTGTTTTTGTTTTTTTTAATTTCCTGTTTCAAATATGTATTTTTATACCACGTCTTCAACATTTCCCTCTTGTGACTCTTATTTCCAGACTTGTTTAATGGTGCATTATATTTCCATCCAGAATCTTGTGTTCTCTTACATTAATGTTCACATCCATTTTCTATCCATCTTCCCACTCATGTGTTACTCCATCCATGTTCCTCTTTTCTCTTACCCTACTGCCTACATTTGTCACTCATTTGCCAGCCTATCTATCCATTCTTCCGTCTGTCTGAGCATCCATTCTTCTATCCATCCATCCATCTGAGCATCCATCCATCTATCTATCCATCCATCCATCCACTCATCCATCCATCTATCCATCATTTCATCCATCCATCTATCTATCCATCCATTCACCCATCCACTCAGCCACCCATCTTTCCATCCATCCATTCATCTATCCATTCACCCACCCATCAGCCTAGTTTATTCATCCATTCAATAGTTATGCCCTAGATCTCTCCTTTATTTATCCTGTGATGTTAATCATATCAAAAGATACAAAGATAGATCGGTTTAATTGAAGAAAGAGCACCTGAAATAAACCTGTTATATCACATTTTTTTCTATCTTCAGCACGCAAAATGGAGGCATTCGTCAATTCCACATTAGGCTACCCACGAGTAGAAAATGGCAACAGTGTTCCCATCCCCTCGTATGATCCCCTCAATGATCCTCATCTGGTGGAATACTTTGAGAGGAGATTTGGCTCCATACAGCTGGAATCCTTACGCAGACAGGTAGCAGAAATATTTAATACAGTGCTTCTCATCAGATAACTCAGTAAATGAAAAGTGGAAATGTAATAGCAGTAATTGTGATCATAGTCAAGTTTTTAGAGAACTGAATCTTTTTTTTTTATGATTGTTTTTGATGGAAATAGATTTTGGTCATACTTAGTTGAGTTTGTTGGGGGGACAAGAAGCAATGGAAACCCAAGGCTAGCCGTTTAGTAAATATTGCAGGAAGCATGAAAAAAAGAAACAAAGAGGAAAAAATTGATTCAATACTAAATGATGTTCCGCTCATCAAATATGATAGAGCCCAGTGATGGCACAATAAGATTTTGAAACTCGTGGTTTATTGCTTTTTCATTTCTTACTGAATCTCTCATGAATTTACTAAGGTGACCAAATGACTGTGGACAAATTTACAATGATTATCTGTCGGTTACTTCTTTACATTACATCATGTTTTCTTTAAGCCTTTCAGCCACCTGCAGATGATGATTGTTTCACTGAATTCCTTGCTCATGTTTTTATTTTTACTTGTGACTGGCAAAAACATTAGTGATAGTTATATTTGTCTCTTTGTCTTATAGATTTGTAATTGGTTTCAGAGCAGCTTTTATTTGAATAATAAAATGTGGAATGGCACTAAGTATCCTTAGAATGTTTGAATGCTTTCATTGTCATCGTTTCTACTGGGTTCAGATGTAAATCTATAGATGTATAGACAAAGACCAGAACATAAATCACATCTCAGAGAAAATTGAGATTTATGGCAATGACCACATGATGGCTGTCTGTTTTGCACTGTATGCCCGGTATGTTGTGCGAAATTATGTAGCTCTCTGAAAGTCATTATCATTCATAACTCTTTATATACTATTCCCTCACTAGCGGTTACATCATGGCTGGAGTCGGCCTAGCAGTGCTGGAAGCAATGGGCTCTTACCCAAACGACGGAAACTTGCCAAAGGAGAGGACGTCATGTATAAAATAGCTGTCACAACGGGAGACCTCAAGAACAGTGGAACAGATGCAAAGGTAAAAACTTTGATGACTTTCTATAGAATATTTATCGGTGTATCACAAAGCAAGGAATTTTTTTTAACGTTATAAAATAATTATTTACACAAAAGCTAAAACAGGTAGTAGAAAAAGCAATGGAAAGCTGATTCAGATTTTAAAAGAAAATGTGTTTGACGAGATCTTTCATTTACTAGATAGCATTTGAAACATAGTTATGCTGCTGTTTTTGTTTGTTTGTTTTTTCATGTTTCTATTGCTAGTGCCTGTAAAATTTGTGGAGATATAGACTCTATGATTTACTAATTCACTATCCAATGCTCTTTATAAACAGTGTGGAGATCTAGAGAAAGTAACAGTTATGTATTCTTGACAGTGGGCCAGTTAAACTGTTGGCCAGATTTCATCTCTTTACCTGGCACATGTGTCACAAGACAAGCTTTGTAAAGCAGGAAAAAATAACTTATATAGTTTTCATTTGAAACATATGTAGCAAACAATGTAAACAATTTATCCTGATAAGAAGAAACGATTTTCATCATATCATGATCATGTCAGAATTCTCTGTTCAGCATTTTTCAAATTACAAGAGAAAATGCAATTTTTTTGTTTGTTTCTTTCTTTCTTTCTTTCCTGATAATGCTTGTTTTAAACCTCATATGTTTTTGCAAAGCAAATTAATTTGGCTGACTGAAGAAATGACCCATTAAATATAACATTCCTGGTAGAAGTGGTATAGAAGCTCTCAAGCATTTTTCTGTCAAATTTCCTGATAATTCACCTACATCTAGACACACATACATCTGAATGTGCAATTAAGTGTGTTCATAAGCCTAGGAAAATAACCTGTTTACACCAAGAGTAATTAGCCTGGTGTTAAGTATGAGGGTGAAAGGTCAAGGTGGCAGTGCTGCAAGTTATTGACCTATTTTTTTTTTCTTGCTGTTTTTTTTTGCGTCAAAGCTCACACTTATGCCTGCTATTTTTAGAAGTTTGTCAGCAGTTGTGCAATCTGATACACGAGAGATGCCTGTAGGCAGCACAACAGAGTAATAAATAAAATGAAAAAATATAGAGTACAAGTTGAAAGCTTGCAATGGAGACTGTTCTGCAGGCAAAAATTAGCACTAGATTCCTCACTTGTTCAAAAAACAAAACAGCAAAAGTGTAATGCAGTGGTCGTTACAGTGGAAAATATACATGGCTACTGTCATTTCCTGCCAAAATTCTGATATCTCCATTTGATATTAAATTTTTATCATTCTTACTAACAGATAATGATTTCTGTTGCTAACTTAAGCACTAATCAGTTTTCAATGAGGCCTCCCAAGTTGAAAAACAATTAGCAATGTATTATGAGGAGAAAAAATGAATGCCCAAACTGTATTTGGACAAGTTGACAAGCTTTATCCAGTCCTTTGGAATGCACTTTTAAACAACTTTTTAATATATGTGGTTGGGCAGTGTACAAAATACCCAGAGTATATGAACTTCGATTTTTATTGTTTGATTCTTACAGTTGGGGAAATAGAAGTCATTGATTTCTTCTTTTGTAGAAAAATAAAGTTATCTAGTTATCTTGTCTTATCTTATCTCATAAATGTCAGTCAGACATCTCAGTTTAATCTTTTGTGACACAAGAGCGGTTTGCTTTTTATTGCACTATCTTTCCTCTTCAGCAAGTCTCCTTTGATAAGTATTGCAAAGAGAATATACTATGGCAAGTAGCACCCATCATTATGGACTTGACACCACCAAAAATAAAGAAAATTATTTGTGATGTCAACACTCTGGCATTTACACTGTGTAAGGAAATTGTCAAATAGCATTCAACAAAAAATTTTGTCACGAGGGAATTATGATACAAATTGAAGGAGAAAGATGACATACTGATAGATTGACAGATAGATTTTGAGTTTTCACAAGCTTTTTCTTTTTTCTCCATTACTCAGGTCTTTGTCAGATTGAAAGGTACAAAGGGCAAACTGCCGAAGACAAGGTTGACAAAAAAGGCTGGCTCAGTGAAATCTGGCAAAAAGGTTGCATTTCGATTCACCAAAGGTTCCACACATGTGTTTAAAATCTGGGGCCCACACATTGGAGACCTGAAATCCCTTTTTGTGGAGGTAAAACTGAATTTGTGCAAATGTTTTGATCATTGATTCATAGTATTGACCTGATCTTTATGTTTACTTGTCATCATTCTATCACTTGGTTGCCTGTATTCTTGCATTTGCATTGATTACATAATTTGAATTCTGACAGTAAGTGGAAAATTCACCATAACCACCATAATATTATGGGCTGAAAGCTGTGGATTACACATCTATATTATATTAGTATTAGGGGCTTCACTAGCATCGTGTTAGGATTACAGATTTTCTCATGTAGATATTATAGAATGTTGTTAAGTGACAATTGCAAGAATGTGAAGTTTCATAGGATTATTCTTGTAAATTTCTAATGTGTTGCACATCAAGCATAGGGAAGAATGTTGTAAATCCTTTTCAGTGTTAGATCTTATAATATGATCTGGCCCTGTCTTTGTTCACAGCCTTCATATAATCACTATAGCGGGATCTTTTCAATAACTGTTATAACTAGATTTTATCTACAACAGTTTTACTGAAGGAAAAGAGGCTAATTCGAAAGTCTGATGATCAAAGCAGTTGCCCCCGTAGTCATGAGAATATTGATAAAGCCCTATTGTAATAGGAAAAAACTCCTTTTCAGGAGCCATTTTTTTTCCTTATTGCATACCACTGTAATCATCCATCTAAACAATATAGTTCATGTGACCATGTGTTGACCACTATAGATGTATTATGTTTCCCTCAGACATCTGCTATAAAGAAAGAAGAGGCCTGGTACTTACAGGAGATAGAGGTGGTCAACACAAAAACCAAGAAGTCATGGCATTTTTTCTGCAATCAATGGTTCTCTCTCTACCATGGAGATGGCCAGGTCTCCAGGGAACTCTTCCCAGTACATGCATCCAAAACAGGTACAACTTCTATAATTAGTTCAGTTCCCAGCTGACCTGTATGTATTTTCATAGACAAATATATGTGAGAGATACTGAACCAGCAAACCAACACATGTATGAGGAGTGAAAATATGCAAACAATACTAAGAGATCAGATCCACAAATTTTGATCAAACGAGAGTTTTTGAGTATGCGTTTTTGATATTGATAAAACAAAACTTTGGACATATTTGTATTTTGGCTTTTTGCTAGGACATTAAAAGGTTAGACAGCAAAAGCTTGATCCATAAATATGGCAGGGACATAACAAAGAAATGAAAATATGGCCCAAGTACCATTTGCATTTTCATCATCTCATTTTTTCCAAACGCATATATATGTTGTAGCTAGGGGAGCCTGCTCTTGTCAGTAGCTACAGATACACATATGTAACACTCTGAGGAACTATGTCAGATTGTGAAAAGTTCTCAATTTTCATTCAAATGTTTGCCATCAAAGAGTAGTACATGCCAGGCAGTTTAGGAATTATTTGAATCCAAGAGAATTACTCGCTCATCTTATACATTTCAAAGTTTCTTGAGAGAAATTAATTGTTCTGAGCTTTGTTGTCACTTGACAGTGAAAGAGAACTGTATATAGACTCACTATGACAAAGCTTAACAAGTTGATGTCCTGACCAGCTGCTGAGCCATCAGGTATTGTCTTACGCAACAAATTCAATAGCTCACTCCACAGAATTCTAACACTGTTGTAAGTGACTTCTAATAAACTGAATGTGACAATCTGTTTGTCTTTATTATTGCTTTCATGACATCATCTTTGCCTGCTGGTCTCATGGTTGAAGTTTTCATTTCTACCATAGATATGTAGAGCTGGTTCAAACATCTAACGTACAATAAATACGTTATCTTCTGTGCCTGGACAGAGTACGAAGTCACTGTTGTGACCGGAGACAAGAGAGGGGCTGGTACAGATGCCAATGTCTTCATGACCCTTTACGGAAAAACAGGTACAACCGACAAAATCCATCTAAAGAAAGCAGGCAAGATATCTTTCCAGGGCGGAGCAACAGACACTTTCCACTTCAAGTCTAATTGTGTGGGGCCCATGAAGAAACTGCGCATTGAGCATGACAACACTGGTTTTGCTCCCGGCTGGTACCTGGAGAGGGTGAGTGTCCAATGGGTCATTGTGATATAATGAGGATGCTTGTTCTTGAAAACTCTCATCTTCTCTGTCAGGCTGTGATCTCGTGTGTTAAGTTCACAGCAAAATTGGGAGTAGATATGTAGAGGGGGAAAGGAAGATCGGGGAAGAGGAGGAGGGAAAAGTTAATAATTCCATAACCAGAACCTAAAAAAATTAAGGATATCTAGCTAGCTCCAAATTTTGGAATCTCTCTCGTTCATAATGATAGATTTTGCAAATGTCAAGAAGTTTATGTTCAATTGAAGGCAGACCTAATTGCTTTATTTTGGCATTAAATCATGAGTTACAGTCACAGACATAATGAAACAGTTATGATTCTAAGCACATTGTCTGTCCCTTTTTCTTCTTCATCTTCCCAGCCCTTTGCTCTGTGTGGAGTCTTCAGAGCAGTGTCATATAAATTGTGCACCAGATTTGTTCATCCATCGCAGTTGTGGTCTAGGACTTGTGTCTTTACAAATGTTTTCCCTGTCCATTCCTGGATGTTGTCGGTTCATCTTTTCCTCTTCCTTTCTCTTTCTCACTTCCATTCTACTGTTCTCTGTAGTACAAATTATATGCATTTTGTGACCCAAGTCTATTGGAATATTGCATGATAATCAGATGTCCCTTGGGTTTCATTAGTCGTTTTTTTCCATATTCATCAATTTTTTATGGTCCATGTACCAGATTGTAGTCACAGACTTGAAGAATCCATTCTGGAAATATTTCTTCCCCTGCGGTGGATGGCTCGCCAAAGATGAAGGGGAGAAAACCATTTGCAGAGATCTCATCGGCAACCGAGACCCTCTGGCCATCAGAAAAGGTGAATCTCACAGTTTTGGTTTTGTCTGTTGTGTCTCCTATTAATTTGGAAGATGCTATTTTCACAATACAGTGATAATAGTTGGGTAGGCTATTTTCACCGTACGAACACCAAATAATAGAACAACCCTGCTGGCTTAACCTGTTGGGACCATCGACTAGCGCATGTCCACCCTAACGCTAACATGTAGGCCTGATGAGTGGGTGACGGTCCTCCCTAACGCACCGTACGGTGAAAATAGTCAAGCCGTATTAATTTTCCAAGAGGTGAGAACTAATGACAGGGGTAGACATCATTCTTCAATTCACCTGGTGAGAGTGATTTAATAGATTTGTTCCAACCAAGCAAACGGCTGGCAATCTTTGTCTTATTTTATTAGGGGGTTACAAACACTCGAGATTATTTACACCATTGACAAAGAAAAACAAAACAAAAATGCACTGGATGGGTGGCAACTGTTCTCGGATCTCGTGTTGGAGTGGTAGCAAACATAAGTGAGTGTTCAATTTCTTAGCAGGAGGTACAAACACTCCGCCAGGGATTTAAAGGCTTTTGCTCAGTTGAATATAAACTATTGTCAAGGGTGTGTCTTTGATCTTTTGGGATATGAAACAAGAAATTGCAGTGATGAAATGTTTGCCATGACCATAAAACTTTCACAAGTACTCGACCAGCTGAAATGACTCTGGCATTGAGTTTTTCATACAGAACTATTGGTACCAGAGGAGAAGAAAAGAAACGTATTTGAATTTTGTTCAGAAAACAACTGAACTCTCCTGTGCCAAGATATTTATTCTCAGATATAACTTCTATAACCTCTCTCGGTCAGAAAATCCTATGTTGTCATTGAAGTCCCCTTTTCATGTTTGGCTCATTTTCCATGGATACATTAATTTTTTCATTTTTTTTTTTTTTGGAGAGGGGGGGAGGAGGTTTCTTTTATGTATTTAGCCTTTCAATCCCAGGAAAATAGGATGATTTCAGCTTTATCTTCCTGCCTTGTTCTTGGTGAGGAGAATTTTGTGGGTAGAAATTTGGAATCGGATTTTTAACTGCCAAGACTTTATTGTGTGCAACATACACATAGAACCTGCAAAATATGTAAGGGGTTGACTCAGACTTCCCTACCCAAAAAGCCACGGACTGTTGAGTCACTGAAAAAAATGCGGGTAGTATTCTGTGAATCCTTTCCATTCCCTTAAGGTATGATCCAATATTCGAAACTTTGACATCCACAATGTTTTTCACTGAGTAGCGACGGCCTTACCACATGGCCACAGCGACTCCCATGTGTCTTTCATGTATCTGAATATCTTAGCTTGTGGTGATATGATGTGAAAACTTAAATGTCTGACAAAATCTCGTCTTATGCTACCTTGTCTTATTCTGTCTTACCTTGAATTATTATTCTGTGACATTCTTATCCTACCATCTCAAGGTATATCCAAATGTTACATTATCTTGAGATGCGGATACATTAGATACAGAAATTTAACAATTATTTTTTGTGTTTTCTTCCAACTATCAGCCAGCAAATACAAGGTGACTGTGTACACCGGGGACAAGAAAGGAGCAGGCACGGACGCCAACGTTTCCATCACTATGTTTGGGGAGTTTGGAGACTCAGGGGAGAAAAAACTGACCAGGAGTAGAACAAACTGCTTTGAGAGAAACAAGTAAGTTCTATGTTTGTACCATGGGGTAATGCATTGGAATAAACTGCTTCAAGAGAAACAAAAGCTAAATAATAATTTTTGGACTTAACTTTGTATATTTCAACAAATTTAATTCTGAAATACATTTTTTTATGGACATAATAGGATTTGTAGGAAAAAAACATCACATTAAAAATTCATGCACTGTTGTCAAATTATTTCTCTGGTCATCTTGTGTTGGTGTTGTGGGCTAGCTGTTAGGCCGTCGACTCGGGATCTGAAGTTCTGGGTTCGAATCCTGACTGGTCCCAACATTTTGTCCTTGGGAAAGGCAATTTACACACATTTCCTTACTCCACCCGGGTTTGCATGGGTGCCGGACTATAGACAGTGATTGATATTATTAGATTGATAAGGATTTGAGCGCCTAACAGGCAGCCGCCTTGTATACTTCCCAGGAAGCTGAGAAAGTTTATGAGTGTCTTCTATGGACCTGTCGGGGTAATAATAGATTGTAAAGAGCTTAGAGCCTGTAATTACGGGGATAAGAGCTACATAAATACTCTCTATTATTATTATTACTATTGTTATCGATGCAGCACTAATTGGGTGTAACAAATTAATTGGTGTAATTGGGTATAGTCAAAATTTTAAACTCTGAAAGGGTCTGTTAATTTCATCTATTAAATTTGTATCAGTACCTGACATGGACAGGTTCTGTTTCTCCAAAAATATCAACATCTCTCAGACCTAACTGTAACGTACATAGTTTACTCCTGGCATTTGTATGCATAATGTGATTTTGTTTTTTAATGTTTGTTTAAGCTGGTGGTAAAATGTTTTCTAGATAACAGCAATTTGAAAAACAGTAATCATAATGGTTTACAATAAATAGCAATGAATATATTCAGCTGGATTTAAAAATAGCCTATTTAAATATACACAGTCCAATCTTTCTTTCTTAGACTCTGGTAAGTACAGGCGCCCTCCCTCCTCCTATATCCCTTCAAAGAGAAGGGTAGGCTAAACAGATAGATGGAGAGGGACTGGAGGATTCAAAGAAAGGAAAATGAAGGTGAGGCCTTCTATGACATACATAGCATCTATTTGTAAAACCCTTGATTTTGGATTGCTTGTCCTCTCTAGCCACTAAACTAGTCCGTGCCTCTCATGGGTAGTTGTTTCTCTGAAGTTCTTCGCTCTTACTTCACAGAATCCCAGAATGTCCCAATGATATCCGTACGATTTCATGCATTAGTTTCTTCTTCTTTTTTTTTCATAAGGTTAGCTCAAAAAGACAGACTTGGCTACTGTTACCACATGAGAATCATTATCAGTTGATTTCCCAGAACAACTTCCTAATCACAGATTGAAATATGTATAATGCTTATAGGGAATACGCCATTAATTACGTGCCTACAGCGACGTTCCTTTGGTTTGTTATGTAAATAATAGCCCTCTATAAGTATTGAAAAAAAAAAAAAAAGGTCGACCCAGACTGTTGTACAGAATGTCTACTTTTTTGTGAGTGGAGTGGTATTTTTACTGCACTTCTTTTTGCTTTTATCTGCATTTCATTGAGGGGAGGGGGGATTGTCTGCATTCATGATTGTTATGTTGTGTCAATCTTATGTTGCAAAAATGGCATTTTTCATGGATTTTTTTTTTTTTTTGTTACTGTTAATCCTCCTTTTCTTTTTTTTTTTTTTTAATACCCTCCTTTTTTTTTTAAATGCCTTTTTTTACATTCCTGTGATTCTTCCGTGGCCTTTCCTACG
>JBCAUA010551117.1:0-15000 GCA_038406235.1 Peronia verruculata | reverse complement strand
GATGGATGGATGGATGAGCGGATGGATGGATGGATGAATGAATGGATGGATGGATGGATTAATGGATGGGTAGTTCGGTGGGCGGGCGGATGGACGGATGGGTGGATGGATGGATGGATAAGTAAATAAATGGGTGGATGGAGAACATACAGTAGAATAGTTCATATCCGACTAAGCAAATACCTGGCAATCCCAACCGGGGTGTTTGTACCCCTCTGCTAAAAATAGAACACTCATAGTTGTTTGGCACCGCTCCACTACGAGATCCGAGAACGATTGTCATCGGTCCCGTGCATTTTTACATGTTTTTATGTGCCATTGACAGCGCATACTTTGAAGTGTTTGTATCCTCCTACTAAAATTAGACGGGGATTTCCAGCCGTTCTCTTAGTCGGAACAAACCTATTGGCTTCCAAACAGCATTCAGTTTATATTTATTATTCTGTTTGTCATACTTTTATATCTCTTACCATTTTTTTTTTCATTTTGGACTCTATTTCTTATACACTCAAGCATAAATGGCATTCATTAACCTTAGAAGTGTCAGGATTATATGTGATTGAAAGATTTGGCATCACTTTTTAAAAAAATTATTGTGATTATGTTGCCCTTTCCTTAAAAAAAAATGGATTATCTCAGGTTTAAATGCTTGTCCAATAGATTTGTTCCGATCAAGCGAAAGCTTGGAAATACGCGCGTCTATTTTTAGCAGAGGGGTACAAATACTCCAGACTATTAACAAATTTGCCTCATATTTCGGTTTGACCTTGTTGCGGTGAGGAGGAAATGTTTGACTAAAACTCTTCGATGTGAGCTCCTGAACCTAGATGCTCTCCAAATAATGGTAGTAGTGAGTAATGTTAATGATTTAATGACGTGGGAAAAAGTGTGACGTACATCCGGCGTCGCGGGTTTTTTTTTTTTCCCCCGAAGTTTTGCGTTCAATTAGTGCTGTGGAATTTCGTGTTGGCGCGTAATACATATAAGTAAGTGCTCTATGTTTAGTTTTTTTTGGGGGGGGGAGGTACAAACACTCTGCCGGGGATTTCTAGATCTGGGCTCAGTCGAATATGAACTGTTTGGTTAAAAAAAGAGAAAAAATGTGCGCAGGAACTTGGAATCTGGAAATTTTGCCCATGCAGCGAGCTTCTCCGCCTACTCTTTATCTGATTTTTAGCTGCCAAAGGTTCTTTAACGTGCGTGACATACACATTGGATGTCCGAATATATATTGGCCCTTACCCGAGACTGATAGAGGTCGGACGGGGATCATTGTCACTGAAAAAAAAAGAAAAAGAAAAAAATGCGTTTTAGACTTGAAATCGTTCCTATACTCCCAGTAGGATTCGAATTTGGAACGTGCGACTTAAGATTCTGGCCGAGAGGTAGACACCTCATTTGCCGGTCACGGCGACGCCCCCATCTCCAATTCTCATCTGTCCACTGATGTTTTTATGCAAGAAAAAGAGACTCGACGTGATGAAATCAGGCGCTTGTCATACGGAGGCGACCGGAGAAATCACATATTTTTCAACAGTCAATGAATTTTCGAGGCACCCCTTCTATATAATTTTAAAAAATGCATCACACGGTTATATTTGCTCTAATAGATTGAGTAAAAGCCTGAAAATCGTAAAGCCTTATGAGGGTTACTAAGCATTAACAAAAATGATTGGCCATTTTCTAGATAAATTACTCATCATCTTAAAATGCCAATATCTCGACTTCTTCTTAAGGTAGAACAAAATATTTTTCAAACATTTTGTGGAAACGAATAACCTTCAGAGTGATACCAATTTGCTCAAAATTTCATCGTGTTGCATCTCGAAAACTCTTTTTCATAAAATGGACGAAAGTTTAAGAAGAGGGGGGGGGGGTGGGGGGTGGGGAGGGAGGATATTTTACTATGGTGTGGTCGCTTAGATAGCCAAAAGCAAACCCAGGAGATGCCAGCCTGTCTAGCGTCGCTGGACTGGCCAAACACACGCCAAACCGTCCAGAATATGGCCTCTGTCGACATTAATACCCTGGCCGTCGGCATCTCAAGCAAAAGCACTTCATACGACTTGCCTTTCAGACGGCCGGCTGGTTCTATATCATAGAGTGCCTACCAACTCCTCACTGTCTACTGCAGTACTGTTATTGTCCATGTGGTTTATGTCTCTTTCTCTCTCTTCTCTCTCTCTCTCTCTCTCTCTCTCTCTCTCTCTCTCTCTCTGTTTACACAGACATGCATATACACACACATAATACATACGATTAGTTTTACGAATATTTTATTTGTCCATAAGGAAATACATTTTGACCAGCGCAGAAAACAATTGAAACAAAAATGTATTAATATATATCTATACTCTATTAATATAGTATCATTTTAGGAGTTAAAACAACGAGAGGATGGATCAGCTTAAAAGGCGTTAAATGTCTTGTCTCTAAGCAATACTACTCTGACATTCTTCATAATGATAAACTGGCGTGTGTAAGAAGAAGGAAATTTAGAACTTTGGCTTCATTTTATAGCTATTTTACTTGTCCTGTCGTTGCCGAAGATTCCGGGTTCATTGAAAGCATTTAACCCTAAAAACGTTAGGAAAAAAATGCCGTTACTTCTATAACTGATTGTTATTCACGCTCATGAAATAACAGTTAAAACGCAGTTGGCTGGTAGTGTTACCGTATTGTTTTAATCAATTTAGTGATCAAACACAATTTAGTGTTTTATTGTTTCTTACAACGGTAAAGGAGCAGCTGAGATAACCGCCACGACAGGAGGTTGAAAAGCTTACCAAAACCTTAACCGTCGCCGTTTTTGAGAAAGTAATGAACAAGGTTAACCGCCAGTCAGATTATTTCCATTTGTCAAGAACAAGAGGTATGAGACAAAACGTACTAAAAGATGAAAGAATCACCTTCGTTCATTTGGCAAAGGGAAGGAATCTGGCTGATGTCAAAATTGCTTATCGAAGTGAGCAAGGGCAAAACAGTGGGACTGTCAGTTTTGGCCAACTTTTAACTACGGATGGGTTCTTCTAGTACACAATGATCTCTTTCCTCTGAACCTTGCAGCAAATGTTAGAACAAGGATGGTTAGTTAATTATAGAGAGAGTTCATAGATCAGCGTTGCTATCTCTATACTATAAATCTGCAATAAAACCCACCATAGGCTTATGGACTCGAAAACTGCTGGATGAATCCACATGAAATTTGGCACACAACATTATTACATAATGGATCTGTGTTTCTTTGAACACAAACCCGAAAAAAGGTAGAAAATGCCACCATAATTGAAAAATAAACTCACGAGGCTGCTTGATCCGCATGTACGCTCGATGATATGACCAGTTCAGAATACGTTTTCTTTGAGCAACATTCACTTTAATAAACCAAAGTATCAACATCGAGGTGAGCACAGTTGCCATACACTTTAAGCTGCAGTGCTATATGATTTAAAAAAAAGTCTCCCATGTAAGCCGTGAGTTATCTTCTAGCTTTAAGAATACCTGCTGAGTGCAATTAACTTTCGGCTACACGGCAGATCCCCTTATTTGGGAACTTCCCTGCACAAACTTTGATCGTCTAAAGTTATACACGCTTCCTTTCATGTACATTATAGCTCGTAAACGACCTCAGCCATGTAAGGCGTAGTGTTTAAACATAACGGTGCCGATATGTCGTGTGTTGAATCTCAATAAAACCAAACCAAAGCCAACTATTTTTCTCTATTTTTCCCTCAACTTTTGTTATGTAACACGGTAATGCCTCTCTGAAGAGCTCACTCTGTTAAATTAACAAAACAAAACAAAAAATACTTATGTTGTATCGACCTTGGCCATGAGTTGTCATTCTCTAAACATTTATGTTCTCATCGTCATTCTATCAACCCTGACACATGCTCGTTTCTCCCCCCCCCCCCCCCCCGGGGCCTATGGTTTATAAATAGGTTCTCTGCTCCCCCATGCAGGCGGTGGAAGCCCGCCATCGGTGGGGTGTCACCCATGGAGTGCCATCTTCAACATCCTGGGGAGACATCTCTTCTCTTTCTCCATGCTCCTGTCTTCTGTCCTGCTTTCTTTCCTCTCCTCTTCTTGACGTGTTAAACGTATCCTACCCATGCTTGACACAATATAGCCGTAATCGTGCTGATGTGTCGTTAAACCCCAACACAAACGCAAACATACTCCTTTCGTTTTCTCTTTGATAGCTTCCTTTGGCAATGTTTAATCATCCAATTTACATATACCTACATATATCTACCGCTATATCTCGCAAACCTGTTCTGCCGTGCTACGGGCAATTATAACCTTGATCGTGCTGATGCGCCTTCAAATCCCAGCACAAACAGACAAAGCACGAATGAATATATTTTGGAGGTTCTTCGTGTACGTGACGCACGTTAAAGAATCTGTGTTAGCTAAATATCGGATGAAGAGTGGCGGAGGCGCTGCTGTCCGGGCAAAATATTCAAATTCCAAATTTCTAGCCACAGAAGTTCTTCTCACCAACCTGGGGGCGCACTTAACACTTTCCTTTCAAATGTCACTAGTGCCAAAACAGGCCGCTCAATATTGAAGCTCATTTCTCACACATGTGAACTTTTCATTTGGACACACTTTTTTCAAACACGCTGTTTCATAAACCATTTACTTTGTCTCCTTAAAGCACTGTTACTTCTCGCAGCTGCAAAATTCAACATAATTATGAGAGGAGTATGTGGTGCTTAAAGGGTTAAATCTGAAATAACCCAGCCGTTAAATTCCAACTTAAAGAAACTAACAAACAAATAAACCCTGACATTCCAGCAGGTCCCACTGATAGTTAAAGTTGATGAGGAGCCAGGTTGCTTCAATTAGGGCAAAATGCATGCAGTTTTTGTTTCGTTTTGTTTGTATTAAATAAGATGCAGATCTGACAGAGGTGAGGCCAGTGCACCAACTTTAGATCAGAGAGGTGAGAACACAAAAGGAGGAAGCCAAAACAACAGCGAGAAGCAAATAAAAACGAGCTTTGTCAGCCTTAGAGACAGGGAAAAAAAAAAAAAACGATGCAGGGAAACCGGGTGTTGAACATGTAAAGCAAGGGAAATAACTCGTTGTTTTTACGAGAAGAATGGGGAGACAATTACCCAGGTCATCACAGAGGCTTTTGGAATGTTAGAGAAAATTTGCCTTTCAGCTACTGTCGTTGTTGTTGGCGTGGCTGCTGTTGTTAGTTTTGTTCTTGTAATCGTCGTTCCCCCCCCCCTCCCTTTAAGCCTTTCAACTTTATCAGTGTAGGATTGTCTCGGCTTTAAGTGGTTGTCTGTTTTTTAATGAGGATTTTTGTGGGTAGAAATTTGGAGTTTGGAAATTTTGTCCGGGCAGCGGCACTCAGGCCTACTCTTCCATCAATTTTGAACTGTCAAGGGTTCTTTAATGTGCGTAATGCACGCACGGGACCTCCGAAATATATTCACCCTTATCTGAGAAGGATAGACGTCAGACTTCCCCACCCAGAGGAACCCGGGGGATCGTTGAGTCACTGAAGTGCAGATTGTTGAGCTTCATGTCCTTCCATTCCACAATGGGAGGACACGTGAGTCGAACACACAAAGTCACGACGTGTGTGTGTGTGTGTGTGTGTGTGTGTGTGTGTGTGTGTGTGTGTGTGTGTGTGAGTGCGTGCGTGCGTGTGCGTGTGTGTGTCTTTTTCTTCCTCTTTTCTTCTTCTTCTGCGTGTTGTTTTGCCGTTGCTGTTGTTGTTGTTGTTGTTGTTGTTATTGTTGTTGTTGTTGTTGTTGTTGTTGTTGTTGTTGTAAATGTTATAGTGATGGTGGTGATGGTGATGGTGGTCGCAGACGTTCTTGTTCTTGCTGCTACAGTTTATTTCACTTGCCTTTAAAAAGATACAAACTTTAGTGTCGGAACTTTGTATGACCCTTTGGTGAAGGTACAAATATACTGTGAGAAGTCAACATCCACTGGGAGGAAACCACCCCAGGACATGCAGAGCAGCGAGGATATTTCTTTGTAAGGGTTGTTTTCACGAAGGGCAGGAGGTAACAAAGGACATTAATACAGACCCATACTTGGGCTTGCTCACACGAACAAAGAGAGACAGAAAGAAAGAAAGAGAGAGAGAGAGAGAGATGTAGGGTTAGAGAAACCGACAGGATAACTAGATGGAATAATATCAACATACCGATGTTACCGCATGTTGATATAATATTTTATCAACATTATATTGTTGTGTCTTTTCGTATACATTGTATTATGTATTATTATTTATTGTCATTTTCCAAGGGACAGGCAGTGAGAGAGAGAGAGAGAGAGAGAGAGAGAGAGTAGTGGATGAGAAAGAACACACACAAACACACAGTTAAACAAATAAACATACGCAGAAACAAATAAACACAGAGAGAGAGAGAAAGAGAGAGAGAGAGAGAGAGAGAGAGAGCCGAAGAGTCATAGAAACAGACAGGATAGATAGCTAGATATAATATTATTAGTATATTGAGCTTGTTATTGATATGACCAGTTCATAAGGGACGAACAGTGAGTAATAGCAATAGATGAGAGAGAACACACACAAAGAGAAAGAAAAAGATGAGAAAGAGCGGTAGATGACAGAGGGCAGACTAGGAGGATATGGCGTCATGTTGATATTGCTACCATGTTACTAATGTTAATATGTCAGCAAGACCGAGATCCACAGACACATTGAGAGAAACAGCATTAAATGAGCTAGGAGAGAGAGAGAGAGAGAGAGAAGGATTATGGCGCTATATGGATATTGATTTTATTGTTTCAAAAGTGATAGATTAAAAAAGGACGACGAAATACATAAACACACACGCAAATGGAGATGTTAAAAAAAGATGTCGATGTGTGAATCTTCAAGTTATTATTGAGATATTTGGGGCGTTAGTTACAGTGCAGAGAGAGAGAGAGAGAGAACATGAGAGAAAAAGACGTGTGGAGGAGAAAGACAGAGAGAGAAAGAGAAGAGACTGGCTCAGAGAGGGAGAGAAGAGAAAGACAGAGATATAGAGGGAAAAGAGATAGAGAGGGGGGGGGGGAGAAGACAGATTCCACAGAGAGAGAGAGAGAGAAAAAGAGAAAGAAAGTGAGAGGAAAAAAGACAGGCAGATAGAAGAAAAAGAGAGAGGGGAACAACCCTACACACAGAGAGAAGAAGAGAAAGAAAAAGAGAGTGAGAGAGAAAAAGACAGAGAGAGATGAGACAGGACCTCAGAGAGAGAGAGAGGGAAAGAGGGGGGGGGAGAAATGGAGAGAGGAGAAGAGACAGGCTCACATACACACACACATACATACAGAGAGATAGAGAGAGAGAGAGATTGAAAAAGACGAGAGATAGAGGAAAGAGAGAGAGAGAAGACAAACTCATAGAGAGAGAAAGAACGTAAGAGGGAAAAAGACAGAAAGATAGAGGAAAAAAGAAAGAGAGAGAAGACAGCCCTACACAGAGAGAGGAAGAGAACAAAAGAGAGAGAGAGAGAAAGACAGAGAGATAGAGAAAAAGACAGAGAAAGAAGAGAGGCGACAGGACGACAGAAAGGGAGAAAGAACATACTATGAGGTGGTCGCTGATCGAAGAAAGGGACGACGAAGAAGATAGGAAGACAAGGGGAGAGAAGAATAAGAAAAAGAGCGATAATAGATAGTTAATCATAACCTGTAGTGAGCGAGAACGCCCCTGCGGGGGCCTGGGGTTTGTAAGTAGGTTCTCTCTGCTCCCACCTGCAGGCGGTGTAAGGCCGCTATCGGTGGGGAGTCTCCCATGGGGTGCCATCCTTGACATTCCAGGCGAGACATCTTTTCTTTCACTCCTTGCTCATGTCTTCTGTCCCGCGTTCTTTCGTCTCTTCTGCTTGACGTGTAAACGTATTTTACCGTGTCTGATACAATATAGCCATAATCGTGCTGATGTGTCGTTAAACCTCAACACAAACAAACCGACAGACAAACAGAGAGCGAGAACGATGATGATGGGGAGAAGACAAGCCGGAGAGACGTTAACCCTGTGACGACTAACGAAAGGCGAACACGCGAGAGGACAAGGGACATGGGGAATTGGAAGAAGAAAAGAAAGAGGGAAGGAAAGAGAATATTGTATCCGCTCTGGCACCTCTTGGTCGCTAGGGGCAACAAGTCCAACATTGGCCCTCCATAATTAATCGCCAGAGAAATCAAATCTGGCCAATATTGAACTTTTCTTATTTCTTCCTGCTTCCCCCCTCCCCCCCCCCCTTCTCTGTTTCTCTTTCTCTGTCTTTCTTTCTCTCTCACTCTCATTCCTTCTATCTCTTTTTTTCTCTCAGAACCACATCCTCGCACGCGTAGACACGTCCAGAAATAAGGGATAGGCTCAGAAGATAAAAAAGGAATTTGGCTTGTTATTAGCATCTGCCTACTTCACTCATTCTCATTTCTTTCATTCTTTCTGTCTTCCTAGGGAGGTCGCCGTGGTCATGTGGTTGAGCGTCTGCACCATAGTGAAAATAACTCACGTCGGTGAGGTTGTGGGTTCGACGCGTGTCCTCCCGTTGGGAGATGGAAAGACACAGAAATCGAAAAACCTGCATTTTTTTCAGTGACTCAGTGGTCCCTTGGCTTCCTCAGAGTAGGAAACCCGACGTCTAGCCCTCTCGGATAAGGACGTATATATTTCTCTGTCTCCCTACTAGCTCTCACTCCTAATCTATCTGTTCTCTTACTGTCTTTCTCTCCTATTCCCTCTGTCTTGTATCTCCTATTTTCCCTGTCCTACTATCTCTCTCTCCCTCTATTCTATATTATGTTCTCTGACTATCTTTCTCTCCTTTTCTTTCCCTCCTGTCTCTCTCTCTTCCAGTTTTCTCTATCCTCCTACTATCTCTCTTTCCTTCTAATTTCTCTGTCCTCTTATGCCCCTCTCCCCCTCTTTCTCTCTCCCTCCTCTTTTTTTTTTTTTCAATCTCTAGAGCTCACAAGCGCTATATTATATCGCGTGAAGAAAAAGCAGAAAGAGGTAAATACGCCTTGTGATCTTGATTATCCCCCCTTATGTTTTCCCAGATGACTATCGCGCAGATAATGATTCCATTAGTCTGAACGCCGTGTCTGAACCCAGAAAACTGCGGCGCTCTTTCTGAGAGCGGAAGTGCGATATTTTTCAAGCTCAGAGGCCGGGATAATGGTACAGTTCCGATCATCGGCCCTTGCGAGTGGAAACTGCTTGTACTTGATGCAACGATGGCACATTTTATCAGAATGTTTTGCATGTTTGCCAGATTATTACGCTGTTTCTTTTTTTTTTTTTTCTCATTCTTTCTTTCTTTCTTTCTTTTTTTTTTTTCAAACAGTATATTGTACGTAGGTGTAGAAACTGTTAGATACTGATGTAGAGTAGGGAGCAATGGGAGATTAAATGATATGAGAGAGAGAAAGGGAGAGAGAGAGAGAGAGGAGGGGGGACAAAGTCATTAGCTATTGGTGTAGGATGGAGATCTACAGAACTAATGACATGGAAAATACGCAGGGAGAGAGAGAGAGAGAGAAAGAAAGAGCAACAGAGGGAGACAGAGAGAGAAAGAGAAAGAAAGAAGAAAGAATGGGAGGGGAAGCGTAAGCAAATGGGCGAGGGGGGGGGGGGAGAGAGAAGAGAGTTGTCAGTTATATGAGGTAAGGTATAATGCATTATATTCCGAGAGCGGAAGTACGATATCTGTCAAGCTCAAACACCATGATAATGGTACAGTTTCCATCATCGGCCTTGTGAGTGGAAACTGTATATTTTGTCTTTCTCTATATATATGTCCATTGACATTGGGAACAAAGAAGAAAATAGAATAAGAGAAACATAAAGAAAGAAACAGAGAGTAGAGAGGGGAAAAGGAAGAGAAAGAGAGAGCGAGAGAAAAATAGAAAGAAAGACAGACAGAAGCATAGACAGAAGGCAGGGGGGGGGCAGGGAGCGAATGAGAGACAGAGGGATGCAGAGAGATAGAGAGAAAGAGTCACAGGAGCAGAGAGAGAGAGAGAGAGAGAGAAAGAAAATCACAAACCAATTGTTTCAGCCAAGTGAAAAAAAAAAATAGAAATACTAGCAAAACAACACTGTATTCTTTAGGATGTAACAGCTTGTTTGCCAAGATATTCAAGAGAAGTTTGCAAAACAATCAGATACCCAGGTCTGTATAACCATATTGTTTATTTAACAATCTGCCATTTTTTGTGGTTCTCATGGTGAACTTCCTTCAAATCCACATGTCGTCTTGGCAACTCGAAACAAATATTTCAAAGAAACAATGGCATTGTGTCCTGTATAATAAGATTACTTGCAGTAATTCATAGAAACAAATAAAACATGTCGCATTAGTGTTGGATGGTCTGTTCTTGTTCGAGCCTCGACCCAGGGCAAGATTCGCTCATTCTTGGCCTTACATTGTCCAAGTGTAAATCGGAGTCTATATTATCGAAGGTAGAAGATCCAGACCAAAGACGCTCTGTTTTGCAGACAATTTCAATAAATGAAAATCAGAGGGGATGGCTCGATTGTAGTCAAAGTCTGCATGATATTATCTCATCTTTTGAAGTATTTACTCACAGCACGTCAGCCTATTTCTCGGTTGTTCACAAACCATAAAGGTTACTTTTATACATATTATATTATATTATATTATATAATATTATATTAATTTTATATTTTATTGACACTGGAAGACCAGATTCTTCAAGTATAGGACAACCCAACACCGCCCTGCGATTGAAAATGTACGGCAATAGTCCGCACCTCGACTTTGGTATTTTGGATGATTGAACTGAACGTTTATGAAAGAAAACATGTTTTATGTTTTGAATGCTCTCATTCTGTCGAACGTGCCAATTCGTATCAGACATTCTCGCGGGTTTACTGCTCATTTACCATCGCCATTTTAGAAAACGTCAAACATAGTAAGCTTTTTTTCGGGGGGGGGGGGGATGAGGGCTTTATGTAAGTAGACACAGAGAACTTTATGCAGCAATGCTGAGGGCTCAATTTCAGATGGATTCATTCAGTACGGTAGTCCATAGGCCTTATAGGCTTTTGTTGGTGCAGATTTATTAGTACAGAATAATGCGCATTTTCTGTAGACATAAAAAAAAGATGCACGAGCAGAAGGTATGTTTTTACTTATCCGCCTTTTGTAACTTATTTTGTCACAAAAATCATAGCCTGACTAATAAAGTTTGACAACGGCAGACAGGTATTTTTGCTGTGCGTGTTTGACAGTCGTAAGTGTTTGGGCAAGTAAGAACCAGCTTTTAGTCATACTAGTAGAAATAAAAAAGAAGGATTTCTTTTAAAAAGTCTTTCAGTCTTGAGATAGTAGGATTACATGGGCTTTAATAGGCAGCTGTCTGATTTTGGTGAGAATTTTTGTGGGTAGAAATTTTGGAATTTGGAAATTTTGCCCGGACAGCGGCACACAGTCCACTCTTCCATCAATTTGAAAAAAGGATTTCTCACTCCCGCGCGTTTTTCACCTAACTGCACATCGTCGATATCTGACTCAAATTCAGTTTGTGCCAAATTGGGTCAAACACATTTTTGACTTTTTGCCTCAAAATAAATCTCAACCTCTACATTTTTGTCCAATAGCCTATATAAGGCATTCTCAACCTAATAATATTCATGTTTTGGATACCAGTGTTTTATATAAGCATTTGATGTACTTCCTAAACCATGTGGTTTGCCACGATTGGAAACACTGCAACATTTAGATTTCATTTCAGACTCCAGTATATAAGGTGTATCTGATATCTTAATTTTTACAATTTAGTTTGTAAATCAATGAGAGTCAATGGGATCGACTCGGTTTCCACTCCTCTGGTGTTTCGTGCATGAAAGTCCATTCACATACAGTTAAAACCTTTCCTGCATTGTCTGTTTCTTTTTCATTTGTTTGTTCTGAGACGCGTTTTGGTTGCCAGCGAAAGGCCAGTTGTCGGCCAAACTGCCTCGCAAGTGTTTGGCCATGTTTCTGGCATGCTGGTCGTCACAGCTCTGTCCTGGCACAGATACGGCAGACAATGGCTGAGTAATAATTGCATTTATTCCTTGTTTATCGCCCGCTTTTCTCATCGGGCTGCCCGATGTGTTGGCACGTTTGTTTGTTTGGCTATCTGTTTGGCCCTTTTCTCCAACGCTAACTGAGCTCTTTCGGCGTGGCAGGCCATCAGTCAGCAGGAGATTCAATCTCTTTTGCTTTCTATTTTGCTTTTGTTTTAGGGAACACTAACTGAATATGCTGACACAGTTGGGGAGGCGAATGGAATAAGATTATTATTCATGCAAGAGGAGGGTGGAATGAGGGAGGGGAGAATCCCTGCTTTAGAAGTACGTGTCATGTGAAATTAAAAAAAAAAAATCCTGGTGTAAGGAAATATTATTATATTCTTTTTGTTATAACTATACCTGTTTGTAGTTAGTTAGTTAGTTAGTTAGTTAGTTAGTTAGTTAGTTAGTTAGTTAGTTAGTTAGTTTGTGTATGTATGTGTGGGTATGTATGTTTGTGTATGTATGTGTGTATGTGAGTGTGTATGTGTGTGTGTATGTATAAGTGTGTATGTGTGTATGTATGTGGGTGTGTATGTGTGTGTGTCTGTGTGCGTCTTTCAATTGACAAGAAGAAAAGCGCTGTCCTTGTTGATATCCATTATCTTTATACTATTTGTCAGCATCCCTTGTGTTGGGCAAATGGAAGTCATAGCGTTGATCTCTTTTAGTGACGTTGTAAAAAAAAAAAAAGTGTGGGGGGGAGGGGGTGTAGATGGGTGGATGGGTGGAAATTTCGAGAACAGTCACTGTGAGGGGAATCGGTTGAATGAAGAGTCTCATTTCCCAATGACAGTGTAAGAGGTCAAGATTGGTCGGGCTAAGGAGAAAATTAGGAGGAAATAGTGGACTGGAAATCGATCTTAACCGTGTTACTTTCCTCAAAGTAACCGACTGCCAGCACTGCTCACACCAATAGAGTGGTGGTGCTCATCTACTTGGACAAAACCGCATTTTTCCATCCTGGGAGATCGTTTCGCAGATTATCTGCCCATTCCAAAAAAGGGACTTGTATAAAGGGAGATCATTTTGACCACAGTTTTACTTCCCTTTGCCAGACAAAAGATGTGTTGAACAAGCTGTGTAAAGAGGAAAAAAAATCCTTTTACTGCTTGCCATTCGAAAGACTGATAATAATAATAAGAAGAAGAAGAAGACATTCTCATTACATCATTTTTTTTTTTTTTTTTAAATTTTTCATGGTGGATCTTTCAAGCAAAGGGCGCAAAAGTGATTCTTTTTCCCTCTTAAACTACTTGTTCAAGCCCTCTTTTATCTGGTAAAGGGAAGTAATAGGACTGAGCTCAGCGGTCTCCTATTTCACCACTTTTTCTAATTTAGTCTCTCACTACAAGAAATGACAATCTATCGTGCCACCTTATCCTTTAGAAACTACCGCATTTCGTACGCTAAGTCTAGAAAGATTTGGTAGAATGAATTTTCTATCATAGATCAACAATTTCCCCACGTATTCACAATAGATAAAAACGTCCTGTTGTATCTCCTTATTCTTTAAGATCTGCCATACTTTGTTTGCCATGTATTAAAAGAGATCTGTAAAGATTTAATGACATGGTTTTTCTGTTATGGTTCGACTCTTTCTCCAGGCAATATGAAAAGACAACCTCATCCATCACATTATTCTTTTAAAATTGCACTTTGTTCTCTATGTATTAAAAGTGAGACAACGTGAATTTTCCTTAACAGTAAATTTTCTTTCAAAGTCACTTGTTCAGATTTAATCTTCCACAATAATGAAAAGACAAACCAATGTAGGTATGTATGTCCATGTAGGTAAATATGTATATATAGAAAAAGTAGCAAATGTATGCTTAAAATATATATATATTCTTCATGTCTTTTTTTTTTTTTTTCATACTTTTCCGCACTGATCAAGATGTATATGTATTTCCATAAGGATGAATAGATTATTCGTCGTAACTCGTATCATCTCATTCTATAACAACTGTACGTTATTCACCATGTATTAAAAGAGATACTTAAAGATTAGGCAAAAAATGAATTTTCTGTCACAATTTAACTGTTCGCCCACCTATTGACATTTTTCCACATTATGATAAGACGATCTGTTATTATATCACTTCAGTCTCGAAAAGAAAAACGGGGGAAAAAAAAAAGAAAGGACGAAAAAACAAAATTCACTTCGCTCACAGTGTATTTAATTAAGAGAGAGATTGCTGGATGAAATAGCCATTTTCTCCAAAGAATGTTTTCAGGAACAAAACGTTTTGTCATATTACGTTAGATTACTACAGTAGTGGCGAAAAGATTGACATTTCAGACATTTAGAGCTCACTCAAAGTCTTGCCTTGTGGCCTTGAGGACTTTTAACCCTCTACCGCCCAGCGTGACATGTTTGATTTGATGCTTCGTTAGGAAAGGATTCAAAAGAATGCGTACAAGACGGCTACCTTTTACGCGCGCAAATCCTTATCAATCTATCAATAATATTATCTGTTTATAGTTAGGTACCTGTTTGTAACTGCGTTGGGTCAGACAATCTGTGAAAATTGTCTTTCCCAATGACAAAACGCTGGGACCAGCCATAGTTCAACCCGGAATGCTTTGTCCCGAGCGCGACGACCCAACCACTAGGCCACTAACACCTCATTTCTCTGCCAAAACATTTTTTATAGAATAATGAAGATGATGATAATTACGATAATAAAATCGCGGACTTGAAATGCCGTAAAGTGCTCACTTGTTCAAACAAATTAATCTCTGCCCGTACCACACTAACGAATCTTTTGTGGACTTTCGTGATCTTGTTAAATACATGTATTGTGTAAGGAATTACCAGTATTGTGTCTCAGAGAAACAAAAAGCTCGCCTGATTTTGATCAGTTTACTTCTACACTAAATTACCTGCAATTAGGACAAGCGAGGGAAACTCGGGAACAAGG
>JBCAUA010551006.1:0-16575 GCA_038406235.1 Peronia verruculata | reverse complement strand
GGCTTTTGCCCACTCTAGAAAACCAGAATACGTATTTTCTCAGGCAAATACAGATTTCCGTACTCCGGGTAAAAAAATGTACTTCATACATTTTTTACATACTGGTTGGCAGCTTTGTATCATCCTGGCAGTGAACCTCTGCTCGTCGATACTTTCGCTTCAGCATTCCAAAGCAGAGGTCGGGAGAGAATTTTGTGTGTCCAAGCACCATGAAGTTGAGCTCTATCTTATTGTGGATTCCAACCATCACCCTTCAGGCTAGATAAGCCATCCTATATCTGGAGATGATAAACACAGAATAACGACAACATGAATATTGATATTACAATGCACAGTTAAGAACAAAAAAATTCCCGAAATATGAGAATTCTAAAAAGCAAAAGTTTGCAAAGTAGGGATTCTGTATTCGAGATGCAACATGATGAAATCAGGCGCTCATCAAACTGAGCCGGCCAGAGAAATCACGTTTTTCAACAGTGAATGAATTTTTGACATTTTTTTGTCTTCACCAAACCCCTCTCTATTATTTTAAAAATGTATTTCAGAATTCAGTGTAATGAAATAGATTGAGTAAAAGTAAAAAAAAAAAAAAAAATTGTAATTTAGTGCATGGCCTAATAAGAATTAAGGATTTACAAAACTAAGTGGTCATTTTTTCAATAAATTCAGTTGCAGCAACAGGTCACCCCCATCGTCTTTAATTACCAATATCTCAATTTCTACTTCAGGTAGAACAACAATTTTTTCACACACTGAAAGAGAAATGAACAATCTTTACAGTGATACCAATAATTTTATATGCTGAAATTTGAAAAGAGCCTGATTTCATCCTGTCGCATCTCATTTTAAACCCTTATAAACTTCACCCATACTGTTATTAACCCTCCCTCTACTACAATCCCTTCCCCAGTCTTATAAACATTTTGGTATTTATGAATTTATTTTGTGCTCTTTGAACATATTATGGTACACTTCCGTATACATGTAAGATTAGGTTAATTTGCTAGGATATAACCTAGGTAGGTTTGGTTACAGTTCTGCACAGTACATTTACACTCGAGTCCACCCAAACCAAACTCTGATAATGCGAATTTCTGATAATTCGAATAAAAACGAAACAATAGATTTTTTTCCCTCTTTGTGCCCATTAAATTCCTCTGGCATAAATCAAAGCCACCGCCGTGAGTTTCCTTTAAATCTAACCTGTCAGCACCGTCCCAAAGGTAAAAATCGGCTTTTGTTATCACCACATGGTTCCCACCCAACGGGGGAATCAAAGGAGACAATGTTGCGGATGGAGCGAGAGGGATCAGGCAATTAATGTGCATAAATGTACTGTGAATGTGCCTGGCGCCGTGGCTTCAAAGAGGGGGGGGGGGGCAGTGTACGAGCAACAGATATGCCGATCACTAATCAAGCATCTTCACGAGTCTTATAGTGTTAGTACAGGTAGACACAGTCAAAGACGTGCATGTACCGTCGAAATTCTGCTTAATTCAAATATTTCTGGAAGCTAGGTTTTTTCCCCCCTTCTTTGTCCTTAGTAAAAGTAATCTTTGTTATTCGAACTAAGTCCGTCCTGGTCCTCATAATTCGAATCCGAGAGTTCGAAGTTTTCACAGCACTCATGTGAATATCCAAAATTTACTTGTTGAATGGTCTGTTGTTGTTTCACCCACCCATGCTGCACCATCCCAGTGTTCCCTGAAACACGCCTTGTCATCTCAATTTACACTGTTTCAACAATAAACGATGTGCGATTGATCGACAGTGATGTCATCCCACTGCATTGTACATGCAAAGGACAAAGCTTGAGGCCAGTGAGACACACCAGTGAATGTCAATTCTTATTGAAATGGTGCGATTGTACGAACCAACAAGCTAGATCTGCATCATAGTTCGTAGATCTACACTTTGTATTCTTTAGATCTAAGTCTAGATCTAGATCTGATCCCTTTAAATTATCAAGACCCAGCCAGTTGAAGAGAAACTCTCTCACGATAGAGATGAATATAAATGTGCTGACCAGAAACACAAACTAGAAGATCTAGATCTAGCTGAAACTCAGAGTGAGTCAGAGCATAGCAAGCCTCCGCCTCAAGTTTAGTAGTTGCAACATCAAGGGAAATAGCTATGTAATAATTGTAGTTACATGTACAGTGCATTTCATTTGACCATAATGTAATTCGAAGTTGCTTAATTTGAAGTCATTTCTTTTTCCCTTCCACTTCGCATTAAGAGAATTCTACTGTATTACGATGCTTCGTGTCTAGAAAACCCGAGGCGTTGCGCCTAGCGCTTGTGTTACAATCACTGAGTGGCGGTATAGCTCTTGTCAGTATTTACATCGTGCTTTTTCACCTGCGGTTGACTAGCTTTAATTTATAGACTAGATCTATGTGATGGCTTCCTCTAACCCATTGAAGAGAAAGAAGACAGCTCTTTCCATTGAGTTGAAAATGAAAATGCTGCAGGAAATAGAAGTGCGATGTCCAAGTGTGGCTTTCCCCCAAATACACTTGATGATTTTAAAACATCGGGAACGTGTGGACAGCCTCCTCAACTTTTTTTTTTCCCTCCCACAGGCAATCCGGGAATTGTTTTCCTCCTCAAAAAAACGGAAGACGAACTCTCATAAATCGAACCCATGAGGATGGTCCCGCTAAATACGATTTAAACGGACCCGACATGTACATGTATATATGTATGTATGCATCTATGGTGTGCTGTCACACATTGTGTCAATGAATATGGCAGATGTAGTATTCCTTTGATTATGAGAATAACAAATAGGCTACATGTAGTACGTGTATAAAGTTCTATGTTCAAATCCAGGTTGTACAGATAGTTATTATTAATCATAAAGGTTGAGCAAGGTATGTTGGACATATTAATGTATTTATTCACAGAAGAAAAGAAGTGCACATTGCTTTAAAGTTTGGGAAAGAGATTAAAGCATAGACATGTATATATCATGTTTTGTGGACTATGACAATTTCTAGGTTGATTCTTGCAAATATAACTGAAATTACCCTTTAAACAGCAAACATCATACATGTAATCATCTTGATTGCCATGATGAAGAAATGAGACCGGAAAAATGTTTATGTATCCAGGCTAAACTTTTATTCCCTTGATAAGAAACTTTTAAATAACATTAATAAACCAGGAAGACATAAAACACAATCTGTTCTGTCTGTCTACATGTTGCACTCAAGCCTAGGACAGCAATCACTGGCTTCCTGCACTACTGCGCAACCAGTCAGTTCATTGGGCAGGTTGCCCCAATTGTTACATCTGTAATGTAGGAAAATCAAGATTGTTTAGACGAATCAAAAGAATTTCTCCAAAAACTTAGAGCATTTTCTAAGACTTCTGTTTTTTTGAAAGCATAAATCAAGGATTAGGTTACCTGTTACCTCTTTGTCACCAATTATGTAAGGTGACTCTTTAGGCTGCTTCCCTCACAGTTAAGACTGTGGTTCACAGTAGTATTGTATAGGGCATGAAGTATTTAAAAGAAACGACAAATACTAGACTCGAAATCAGAACTTGCTGTGACTCCACTGTTTTGTCTCTTGAACAATAAACTCGTTATGACAGGCATAGCAAAAGTCTATAATGATTTAAAGAGAGAGAGAGAAAAAAAAGAGATTTTTTAGAAGCATATATATATATATGCCTGTACAAAAGACTTTCTTCAGGTTAACACACATATTCTTATAGGCCAGTATGACCTCACCAATTTCATGTGTCATTGTAGTGCAAATTATGTTATGTGTTGTCAGTAGTAACAATGCTACTACATGTATTATCATTATAGCTCCTAAAATTTAGTAAAATGCATTGCAGCAATCATTAAATTTACATGTGTTAGCATTGTAGGTGATGTTGGTGGAATATTGAACAATTCATCCTGGGTAAGAGCAAGATTATAACATCTCGGGTAGTTATTACATCCAGGTTTACACTCAAAGCAGTTAGAGGAAGAGGACTTGTAGAGCCTGGCTTACCTATCAGTGCAGATGATCCTGTTCAGTTTAGCATCAAAACAGTTGCATACATAATCACATCCATCATACCAGTTCATGTCCTGGAGGTGATTCTGGCCTTTGTACAAACAAGTACCTATAAAGAAGAAATGTCACCACAAAAAAGCACAGCTACTGCATAAATGTACACAAACACACATATTAACACAAAAACAACAACAGCAATAATAAAACAAGACATGCATTTACGGTACGAATATTGTATTTAAAATGGTTAATTGTGTTGTGACCAGAGCAAATAAGTCTGAAGTCACGTGGGGCGATGGAGACTCGGCCCTTTTTCATCGTTTTTAAATACTTTCTGACTAAAACACTAAATTTTGTTAATTTTCACAAAATGACAATTTAACCTTTTTCAACCTGAAAAAAAAAAAAAAAAATGGTACATGTACCATAGTAGGAAAACAGTAAAAAAAAAAAAAACGGTAAAAAACAACTAACTCGAAATCACGCGACACAACTTCCGACTTATTTGCCCTGGGTGCAGAACTTATGATGGATTATTTCCTATTCGAAATTGGTGGCAAGTTCCCATAGTACACATACATGTATTATTAGTCACACAAATTATAACCATAATTTTGTGCCGTTGGTTAAATGAAAGCAAATGAGTAGAGGGATGAAATAAAAATTTCACAAAGATAATGGACAGTGAAGTTCCCTTGAGATACATGTAATAACAAATGGTCACAAAATCCTTTGTGTTACTGTTAATCAAGCTCATGATACCATAAAAGATTCTTTGCCAGAACATGTACTGTGCACCATGTGAAGAATACGTGTACTGCACTTACTTGGCCATGATTCTCAAAGTCTATAGAGAATACTGCTTTTTTTTTTTTTTTAAAGTACAGCCTAACGAGAAGAATGCTCTATTATTTATTGGCCATATCTATACATGTATTTGTGTATTGATTGGTGTAGTTTTGCTTCAAAGGAGGAAATATTGTTTTTTTCTTATTGTTTGTTTTTTATCCAGGAACAAGTAAAATGCTGAACTTCTTTAGTAGCCACCTTTTCTAAGCAAGCTTTTGCACTATAAATCAAATAAATGATTAAATGACAGCTGGGTCGTCAGCTCCGAGAATTTTCTTCAGCACCAGTTTTAGAGCCAGTTCGTTTTGTTTATGTATTTTAATTTATTTTATACCAATTTGGGTCTGAAATAGTTCATTTAGTAGATCTAAATTTCTTTCTTAAGAGACCTAATGTAAAAGTCTTCAAGATTTCTTGGAAGTAAAATTGAACACTCGGCTTGAACATGAAAGACTAGAAAAATCTGTAATTTACTTAGAACTTCTGCTCTAAAGCAAGCTTGCTCATAATACGGGTGCATCAATCGGAAGGATCTGAATGTAGACGAAAAGCATCCCCATGTGTGCTTTGAGTTAGAATGACGTTAGAAGTTAAAACTCACACATTTTCAGAAAGTTCATACATGTATCTTACATTGAACTTATGCCCAAAGCCATCCTTTCTTGAAAATAACAAAAACATTTGGCAATACATGTACAATAGATATCATAGTCCTCTAGGGGTTCTCTGACACGTTTTGGTGAACGTCTCTGCTGTTGTCTTTGTCCCATTTGAGTTTGACGTCTGACATGATGGTCAAGAGATTTCGATCACTGAATGGGGCCAAAAACATGCTCATTATATAATGACAGTGATGTCAAATTTCCTACTGTAGTAGGATTTCCTACTTTTTAGCTGTCAGTAATTTATCTTTTGGAGCCAGCCCGGTACATATTATTTACCATTAACGTACTTCAGTTTTACGTGTTGTTAAAGAATATGCCTGGAATGTTCCTACTTTTTCATGAAGACAGATTGACCTTCCTGATATGTACATGTACATGTATTTTGCTTTAGAATTGCATGTACTCGACACCCCCCCCCCAAAAAAAAATATATATATAATTATATACATATAAATATTTGTATATATATAATTTTTTTTTGAAATGTAGAAATTTTTCAACCTGACATTGCATTTGAGTGTTACGTGTCACTCCTGGAACTATCTATTGGCACTCTGGGGACTAGGACCGAACTTACCTGGGGTTTTGGATGGTGGTCCTTGAATGATGTAGGTTCGCTTGCTGCCCAGTAAACTGGCACCAACAGCGGGTCCGAAACTTCCAGTCATGTCTGTGCCGTTGGGTCTGTTAGGTTGTTGTGGGCTGTGGGTGGGTGGCTGCACTGCCACAGTGTTTCCAGAAGCGTCGGTGACAACAGCTTGGGATCATGAAGGTAGTATGTAGTTGAACATCAGAACAAACCACAAACACAATCCAGCAGAGGATGGAAATTGCTAATGGTGGTAAGTTATCAGATTCAAGTACATGTCCATGAAGTTTTTTTTTTTTTTTTACACATGTATTACCTTCACCCTGATGTGGTATAGATGAAATTACACTTTCGACAAACACTAACAAGATGCACATACATTTTCGTTAGTTCTATTTCTGGGACAGTGAGAAAATATACAGCGTGAGGCAAGACCTGGTACATGGCCAAATGAATGACAATGAAAAAAAAAAAAGAAAAATTGACCCAGTATCATGCGCACAGGCACTCCGGGAAATTGTCCAGGAAATCAATTGATCATTACACTGTAATTAGCGTTTTCTAGAATGAAGCCCACTCTGTGTTCGTATATGAACACTTCCTTTTTTTTTTTTTTTGCCAGGAAATTTTCAAACGTGAACGAATTACGATACACTATGAATAATTGATAGCCTAATGTACTATCTTCCAAAATACATGTACAATGTATTTATGTAGAGCCTACATGTAATGTAAGAATATGTTCCTATATTTAGAATTTTAAAAAGTGTTTTTAAAATTTATTGTCAATATGAAAGATGATAACTCTTTCATCATCGAATGTCTCAGAGGTTATAATTTCTCCACAGAACTTTTCACTTACCATATGAACAAAATATCAGTGCATTTCGTGTATTATACCACGGCTGCGCCCGTGTAAAGTAAATGCATTATTCCAAGTGCATAAATTTCTTTGCAGGAAAAAGATAATCGTCATTAATACTGTAAATGAACATCTTTGAACATAGCTTAATTTCTTAATGCATGTATTTCATACACCTGTTGCAACTAAGCATGATTGTGCGGTGTGCATAGACTAGTAGTAGTAGTTGTGGTCTGGTAAGGTCGTGTGTACTCTAGGTCCCTGTGTTTTAAGTGATGCTCAGTTGACTGTAACTGTGTGTACTGGGTCCATGCGATCGTGTGTGTTCCGGAAAGTTCGAGGCGGCTCTGGTCTGACCTTATGTGTGTGAGTGATGCTCAGCCGATGGTAACTTTGTGTTCCCTAAAGGTCGAGGCGGCTCTTATCTGACCTTGTGTGTATATTTATTATGTCAAAAGCAGGCACGGGTTACTTTGAGAGAGTTTGAGAAGAGAAAGTTCTAGGCAGGCTGGTGTCTTTATAGGGGCCTAGCCAGAGTGTAAAGCAAGAGGCTAGGAAGGCAAGGAGTGTGTGGGCAAGAAGTAGTGTAGTGTAGTGTAGTGTAGTGTGTAGTGTAGTGTAGTGTAGTGTAGTGTAGTGTAGTGTAGTGCCGTGTAGTATAGTGTCGTGTAGTATAGTGTAGTGTAGTGTAGACAGCTGTCCCGAAGTGTATATTGTTTCAAACACCTGCAATAAATTCTGCATCATTTCGACATTGAGGATTCCTGTTCTTATTTCATTGTTTCTATGTGCGTCTCGTCCGTCTTCACCGCCCGATTACCACTTACAACGTCACAATTAATCTATTCACAGGAGAGTTTGTGACACCTGTCTCAGTCTGTACTCAAAACAGCTATATGAAACAAAAGAGATGATAGATTGGGTCTGACTTTGTGGATTTGATTTGTTGTAATGAGAATTGAAAAATTATGACGGTTCTCGGTAATCTAGAGTGTTCGCTGAGTGACCTAATTCACCAACGCTGGGGACAAGAGTAACGGCAACGACAAGAACAACGAAAAAAAAAACAACCAAAAAAACATGTAAACTTTCTGTAGCTAACAGTAATGACAGTAGCACTAGCAAGCGACAACTACGATAGTAAAAACGACAATAAAAACAAAAGAAAACAAAGCAAAACACGAACACATAGCTTACATACATTCATACATGAAAATAAAAAAACAACAACAACAACAACAACAACATCAAAACAACAACTAGAACAACAATAACAACAAAAGACGAAATGATGCAGCCACAAACACCACCAATATTAACAACAGTATCTGTGAAAGAAACCACGACAATTATCGCAACAATTGAAGATAGAGTAGCATGAACAATAGAAACAATGAAAATGTTAGGGAGGACAACAAACTATAAATTGTATGAATTCTACAGCTAGGCTTTTTGTCCTTAGTACTTACAAGCTTGTGTGGGGGGTCTGGTTGGCACTGTGAATAAAATGAGTAAGCGTGATAGAAAGCTCTCACAGAGAATCATTTAAGCTTACTTCTCTTACCGTAATACAAGAACAAAAACAAATTTGAGGCATGAAATACCGAAAAAACTCTCATGATTGAGAGATATATGCTGACTTCTCAAGCCTTGCTTACAAAACTAAGTTGTTTATATACTAATAATAATAATCGACCTCCGTCGGCCAATGCTGATCATGGCAGATGTATCCGTCCTAGCTGTCATTTCGACTGGGGCAACGTCGCCTGTGGCGAGATCGGTGGGCGAATGGTAGTTTCTGTTTGAAATAGCTTCTCTGTTTCAAATAGCTTCTATGAACATGTATGATCGCTGTTCGGTAGGAATAGGAGTGTTCCTGCTCGTCTTTCTACTGCTGCGTGCAATAGTTTCTTCTCTCCGGGCTTGAGACTGAGATGCTGAGTCAGGATACCTCTTCACCTTGAGCGGTCAGCTGCAAGGTCGTCCCAGGATTCTGTGCCAACATCAAGAACCTTCATATTTCTCTTGTGATGACGTCTTTGTAACGTAACTTTGGGCGGCCAATGTTTCGTTTATCCATCTTCCTGCTTGTTTGTCTCACTGCAGTCCGATTGCTCCCTATCTGTCTACAGGACCTACATTATTTATTTAATTTGTTCATTTTCTCAAATTGAGTATACCTAACTATTTGCTGCAGTATACATGTAATTTATTATTATTATTATTATTATTATTTTTTGTAAATTACTATATAGTATTTTCATGTACAAGAATACTCGCAGACAAAGAAATAAGCAACAGAGAAAATTATGTAATATGCTTTTCTTAAATAGCCATCTATTGCGTTGTTGAAATCATTGTGGTTGGGAGTTTATGATCTGGTTTTGATGATTTGAGTAGTCATTATTACTCATGCCAATGTTATGCATACAAAAGGCTGTGAGGAGGAACATTAATGTAGACCTGTCTTAACAACAATGAAATGGATGTGAGGAGGCTTTACTGACATTACTTACTGGCACAGAGGTTACAGGACTTCCTGCAATGCTGTCTGAACCACCCAACGTACTCGTCGCTGTTGCATGAATTGAGGTCAAACTGGCTACAGTAGTTTATGTCATCCACACAGGGAGGTTTCTCTGCAATCAATCAATCAATCAATCAATCAATCAATCAATCAATCAATCAATCAAGCAAGCAAGCAAGCAAGCAAACAAGCAAGCAAGCGAGCGAGCAAGCAAACATTTCATTAATCCGCCAGCAATCCATCCATTCACCCATTCATCAATCAATCAATCACCCAATCAATCAACCAACCAATCGATATATAAGCCGATAGATCACTCAACTAATCATTCAGCCAATCAATTAACCAATCAAACTTTGATCAGCCGAACAAACAGTCCGATTAATTAATCAAACAATCCATCGATCGGATGATCAACCAAGCAAGTGAAATAGCAATGAATCATTGAATAAATCAATTAATCATCAGTCGATCGATCATTTAGTCAGTTGAGATGCTGACTTTTTGATCAATTGATCAATGAATGAACAGCAGTAACTTCGTCAATCACAGCCAATTAATCGATAATTGATATTCTAACATTTCCCTCCCTCCCTCCCTCCTTCCCTCCCTCCCTCCATTCACATTTACTGCTACATGTCATTCTAAAACGAAAACTAATCTTAACGACGTCTCAGTCTCTTTTGTTGTTAAAGGTAAATTTTCTCATCAAAATGGAAACTGTGCTTTGAGTCAAAATATGAAATTATCCTTAACGATTTAACGATGTCACAGCCTGTTTTATTATTCAAAGAACATTTTTCCGGATTGATTCAACGTGAGCTTGTGTTTTGGTTATATTGGCAGTAAAGATGTGTTCCCACTATCCTTCCCGTGTAATCAAGTCTGTTCTTTTAGATGGGCTAAACGTACTACTAAAGCTGAGTTCGTTGCAAGATGAAAAACAGCAACGACAAATCTTATGAACATATATAGGCCCACATAACTACTGTATTTATGAAAACGTGATTTTCTACAGAACTGTAATGATTATCCGACCTTAAATTGTCTTTCTCTCTTTTTGTATCATCGCTCTCTCTATCTCTTTCTCTTTTTCAAACGACTTCTTTTTGTCGGTGACCATTTTATAGATAATAAGTGAATCTGTCGAGGATTATTTTCTTCTGCTACTTCCTTCCTTCCTTTCTTCCCTCTTTCCTCTCTTCCTTTTTCCTTCCCTCCTTCCTTCTTTCCTCCCTTCATTTTTTCATTTTCCCTTCCTTCATCCCTTCTTTCTTGCATCGTTCTTTTCTCTTTATTTCTTCCTCACTTTCTTACCTTTGCAGAAGCCACATCGGAATGGACAATGAGTCTTGGCCCAAGGCTCAAAGATTCCGAAGCAGTTCTCGTCCGGCTCCCCCCAGCAGTAGTCCACGGTGTCTACGCAAGTGCCATTGTCAGAGGTGGTGCCGGCTGTGGTCAAGTCTTCACCAGAAAATAGGACAACAAACGAGACCCAATTATTTTCTCTACTCACAACTTGATCTAAATTCCCACACCCTTAGATATTAATAATTATGCAGAACATATATTAATGTAGCCTATATTATACACCACCCGTACTCGCCATTGCTACATAATATCTAATTTGAGAAATCGTGGGGAAAAACCGCGCCCGAAATGCCCTGTCAATGCTGGAAAATGCGATGGTTTATCCAAGCATTCTTTTCTGTGTGTCAAAGACGTTGAACCACAGCAGCTGGTAGAAACAGGCAGTGGTGACAGACATTCTGAGAAAGTGGACATGAACTTTGAACGCTTCTATCGCATTGGTTGGCTAATTGTGAAAGGTCAGACTAAAAGAAGAATGAAAATGTGGTGGCTTTACACTGGACGCCATGAACTGAGATTGCAAATCAAGCAGAACTAAAACTGCTGAGCTTGCAGTCTGAGTTTTTCGATATCATCGTCATGGAATCTTCTTCACTATAGCTGCACATGTATCAGCACCCTGATAATTCTAGCTAGTACTGATGCACTATTGTAATAGTATTAAAAATAAATTTAATGTATCTTTATGAATAACCTTATCACACGACATGTCTCATTTTGTCTAGCTCAGGGGCTGCCATCTGAAACTATAAAAATGTTAGTTTAAAGATACCGTTATGATGTAATATAAGCTTAGAAAACAAAACTGAACCCAGTGAAGATGTTGTCACGTCTAAAAATGTCTAGTAAGAAAAAACAAGCAAATGATTATAAAAAAATCGCTTCAAAATGTAACACTGGGACATTTGGTTAAAGGAACTTGGGAAATGATCAAGATCATACCATCAGAATTTACCCTTATCTGCATCACCTCATCCATTGCCCTAATCGTAGCAGTATCTAAAAATGCCAAATAATGCCATATGTCTCATCAAGATTTAAAATTGGTGTGTAAGATGAACCGTTGGACACACCAACAGATATGGCAGGTATCACTTCAGCACTGTCTCATCTATTGCCTTTCAGAAATAAAATGTCATTGTCTTGACATACCCGGTGTGTCAGGAGAATCAGTTGAACTTCCTATCACCACAGGCTGGGGGCCAGCGTTACACAAGTTACAGTAGAGTTTACAGTTGTCTTCGGCAAAGAGTCTGTATTTTGGGTTTGTGCACATGTCGGTCTGGTATTGATCACAGTTATCGATATTGTTCACGCACTCAACAACAGTGTCGTTAGGGTCTGACATGAAAGAGGAGAGAACATGAAACAAGAAAAGTTAACCAAGTCAAAATCAAATGTGGAAGGAAAAGTGAAGGCACTGCGACATAGATCCATGAGACTGTTAACATGAAATCTGAAAAGAAGAGATCAGACAGGAAAAGGCATCGTGAAATACATAAGCGTGCAAAATAAAAATCCGTTAGATACGACAGGTAATTATGGGTAACCAGTTCTGTTGTGAAGTAGTAATCTCTTTAATTTCTAATTCTTGGCTGAGACAAGGTGATATATCACATTCTTTGAAAAATTATTGTTATCAGACACAGATATCTGAGGCATGTGAAGCTGTTTTGTAACGTAATATCTGCATCGCAAGGATGAGTTTAATATCCTTACTGGTAATTCATCCAAGTTGTTTAAGTGAATAAGTGTTTTAGAATGGTTGTGCTAACTGCTGACAATGCATCCATGATGATCACTTACGAATGCAGAACTTGCAGTATCTAGGGCAGTTGGCTTTGGCCCAAGGCATGTAGCTTCCCTCACAGCCAGCCACGCCAAATCTTCTACAATCGTCACGTTTGTCCAAGCAATTCTCATCTGGAGATATTTTCAAGGAATGTACATTAGTAAAGAAGTTTTACTAGTAATGCCACTATTACTACTAGTAAGTACCACTAATTCTCCTCCTCCTACTACTACTACCACTACTACAACGACTACCACTACTACTACATGTACTACTACTAGGCCTACTACTACTACTACCATCACAACTACTATTGCTACCTCTGCTGCTGTTACTAGTACCACATCACTACTATTGAAACTACCAGTACCGGAACAACGACAACAAGGCTACTGCTGCTATTGTTACTATTTTAACTACATATACTACCATTACTCCTAGTTTTACCTTTACATGTATTACTGCTACTACTATCACTTTTCTACTGTAACTATTACAACATTATCACAAATAGAGCATAGTGTTACTATTAAACTACTGTCAGAGGCACTATTACGATGTGTTTACAATGTTATCTCTGTCGTTACTTCTGTTTCCACCACTGTTAAGATCATCATAACTATCATCATTAGAGACACAACTTAAAGTCTGCTAGACACTGTTCCAACAATTGCTGTCATGTAGATCTTCACCAATGCCACGACAACAACTATACAACATATACACGCTAGACGAAATGAGACGTAAGTCGCTGGGCTAGATACGAGAAATCAGGCTTTAAATGTATTGAGGGTGTCAGATATCGATTTTTTTTTCATTGCAGAAATCGAAAGTACATTCATTTCTGAACAATACAGCATCGGTATTATCCCTGATTTATAAATATTTCTTCATTAAAATCGGGGTTTTGTGAGGTAAACTATGTAGATTTATGTGTTCGACCGTTCGTTTAAACTCGGTTTTCTCGGAATTTCAGTCATCGCTGGTAGGTTCCCTCTTGTGTCTTTAAATTCCAGTATCTCTGACTAGAATAGAGCTAGCTCAAAACTTTTTTCACCGAATGAAAGGGTATGAAATAAGCTTTCGCATAATACCAAAAATCCTATATGGTGAAACATCGACATACGTCTCATTTCGACTGGCTGCGAGACATATAGCAAAATGGCCAGCCAAACTTAAGTCCTGCTAGAACCCGTGTCTATTCACTGCTATTGTCACCTGCCAATCAATCTGAACCCTATTATCTTATTCAGCATAAATGATGTCTAGCTTGCAGTTTTTAATTTTGATATTTGACGCATGAAAAATCAGAATACATGGAAAAAATAACAGGGAGTGTCTATAGTCCCCTTCCCTCCTCCTCCCACAAGAATGTAACTTGGACTTAAAACTTCATGGCTACATGATAATCATAATGATTGATATGAACTGAAATCCATTCAGAATTCAAGATTCTACACGGACTTAGATCTGGGTAGCCCCAAGTGTATGAAAAATACTCACATATGGAAAACAATAGAATTTAAAACGTTAACTGTTATAATAAAAAAAAAAACTTATACTAAACTCTCACCTTGACATCCCCAAACATTTCCTTCAGGTTGTGTGTCTTGTTGCTCAGAGCAATATGGTAGAGAACATCCTCTCCCTCTCTGGTGATATGGGGATTACGCAACTGAATGTCACCATCCCTGTCAGAAATAATAAGCAAGATACCCACCATTTTCTTCGTTCTTGTTCTTTATACGAGCATATATTGACAACTAATTAGGTAGTATGAATATGCTGTGTCAAACAATTGAAGTCACATACTTACAACATACCTGAGTACATGCACAGATGAAGTTATGAGATGACTGACTATTGTTTATTTAATATTTTTTATTTAATTTTGAGGACATAACAACAGAAAATAATATAAGCATGAGGAAATAACATGTATTTTATAAACTACTCGTTGCCCCAAATTAAATTGTCCTAATTACATGTGCGAAATAAAATAGAACTTATAAGTAAGGACAAATTAATTTTGGAGTGACATACTATTTTGCACATACTTCTGATAATAATCATCCTGGCCTCGATTGAAAATATTTTAGAAAAGAACTGAACAGCATACCAATATTTTATCCAAACACCAAAAGCAAAAACCAAAATTATTGTTTAGTTATAAAACATAAAAAAAAAAAAAATGAAATTTAAACTCTCAAATCAAAGAAAAAAAATTGTAGGAGTAAATTTCATTACTTGGTGATTTTTGATCCCTTGGTAAGAGTGTGAAGTCACTTACTGTGGATCGTAATTTGCTAGCTGCTCAACGGATTTGACTGCTTGAAATCTTTCGTCTGATGCCATTGCTGCTGTCTGAAGAAACAGAACTCATCAATGAATGAAAAGAATCACCTTTCATCTGTGCAACAAATTAATTTCAATATCAATGATAAGTCTTAGTAAATCTGTATGCTGAACATGATTTTTATTTTCATTATTAAAATGATTTACACATACAGGCCTGAGATTTAACGTTAGCCAACTCCCCAATGCCCCCTAAAAAAGGTGTCTGGCGAATTCGATTTACGGCACCACTGGTCCGGCTGGTGACCTAAAAATTACCGCCAGTGATAGAGATTTCGTACAATTGTATTTTAATTTGTTTTTAATTCTAACTAAAAAAAAAAAAAAGAAAAGATTCTTGGCTCAGATGTGGAGCGTGTCTAGAGCTAGATCTAGATCTATAATCTATCTCAAGCGGACGACGACGGAACCCTCGCTAAGCCGTCTCTTATTTCGTTTCGTTAAAACTTTCGTTCAGTGTTACGGTTACTTTTTTAGTTACAGAAGGTAAAAGGTCGTGACCTGCGAACTACAAGGGATGCGCAAGTGGGTTTGGGTCAAGGGCGGCGCGAGGCGGGTGATCACCCTGAGTGTCATAGTGAGTGACCTTCTTCGCTCGACAGGACTCGCTAGGTTCTAAGAAACGTGCTATTTTTAGACCTTATCGCATGTTGACACACGACAGGCTGCAAACGCGATTCGGCAACCATGTGGCGTTTTTTAACAGGTGTCTCTGAGCCTCCAGCAAAGAAATTAAAGTATTGTTTACATTAGCAATAGTAAGACAATTTAAAATAGAACTGTATTTTCGATCAAAGGGCCCGGCAACCTGAAATTTTCTGGCAATCTCAACTTCCCAGGTTAGGAGCCCGGCTGGCTCCATATCCGCGTTTCAGTTGTCATCTCTTACCAATTTTAACAAAACCAACGAACACCACTTACACAGATCTATGTTAGTTAAGATCTCCAGCTTGAGAGAAGTCAGTGTGATAAAAGTGTTCATTATTCATGGCTAAAGTAACATCAACTGACATACGTAGCCTACCTGTGCCGATCAAATATCTCATCTCTTTCCTCGAAGATCGAAGAAAAATCTAAGGCAGTTTGCAACCCCGGAAGTAAAACCTTCGACAAAGGCAGTTTTGCAAACGTGGCAAGGTGACTCACGCACTAATGTAGACGAAAGCAATGACGAAATCACATGGCTTGTGCCCTGGTTTCGATTTTTTTAGTATAGAAAAGAAGGCTTGCTGCTACAAAGAGACAATCGCCGTCAATTTTTCAAAGTAAAAAAGCTGAATTCCCAAATGCTGATACTGGTAAAAACAAAAATAATACTTAGTTGAGCTTCAGTATTTGCCGTACATATGGTTCTCCACAATCTGTACCCCACATTTTATTATAGTGGTGATGATATACAAAGGCCGACATCAGACGTAAAAGACACCGTTTTCAGAAAAAAACGAAAATAGATTTTGAAAAAGGCCATAAACAATAAAAATAAAAATACAAAACTTGTCTCGATCTCATTTCTTTGGCTCATTCCCCCGATCTAGGACACATGAAA
>JBCAUA010550895.1:0-16575 GCA_038406235.1 Peronia verruculata | reverse complement strand
TAGATAGATAGATAGATAGATAGATAGATAGATAGATAGATAGATAGATAGATAGATAGATAGATGAACAGAAAGACCAGCAGTGGCCATTAATTTACACAAAGAGGGTAACTAAATAGTCAAACTGTTTGTGGGCCTGAGAGATGTCCTGACTTGGTTTTCATATCCATATCAAAGCATGCAATAGTTCTCACGGGGACCACGGTGTCTGCTACTGCTGTAGCGTCCTAGCCCGTTCGACATGTCCAGAATGTAGGACAGCCTGACACAGTTTCTGGAGGCAGACACTAATTAGTTGAACGTCTCTACAGTCCTAAGGTGACCGTGTTCTAGTGGCCACTTCAACATAAAAGTGAGGAGAAAGGGACTAACAACTGGACTGTGATGGAAATCTATAGTATGATGTTCAATGCAGGACCGTCTTATTTGTGCAGAAGAAGATGTGCAACATACTTGCTCTGGCCATCGTTATTGGCTGCCAGTTCCACCTTATTGATTGTGTTAGTTGCATAACAAACTCATGGTCTAAAGTGTTTTTATTTCTAAACTTTACAGCTCATGCCCGGAATATTTCGTTTGCTGTCCTCCACTTCTATATTGCCTTCTCACTAAAAACATTGTGGCAATTCCTGGTTAACAACCCACTGAATCTAAGACATAATGTCTTAAGTCTCGGTCATGTTCTATGAAACATGATCTTTTCCTGTAATAATTAACTAAGCTTACATGGATGTATTTAGTATGCTCTGGTCTTACAATGAAGAAAACTTTGACATATTGTCCAGAACAGTGACAAATGATAATAATGATAAAATTTAAAATAAATAAATAATAATGAATCCTAGCCTCAGAACCTGCCAATTCATGTTAGGCTTCTTTGTGAGCCAGAATTAAAAAAAAAAAAATACAACATTTTGTTACCAAACTCGTGCAAAAAAGTGCACTGTTGGATATCGATGTCATTAGACTCTTAACTTCACAAGTCAGCTCTCATCATTAAAACATTCGTCCTGTTTTATCTATACTTCTTAGAGAGTTTTTTTTCCCTTCCCTTATTTAATCCGGACATCAGATTTGACCATTACACCCCTCCCCTCCCCCCCCCCCCCCCACCTTTGCCTATTTAACCTAGTTGTTCCCTCCAATATTTAGTTCCCCTCGTTCACGTCTCCTCCACCCTTAACATTTTCGATAGCGCAGATCTAACGGAAGAAATGCCCATCTGTATTAACCTTCTGCCATGGTGTATTGTTTCGCAAGTCATAAGAACGTAGAGACCTGATGTACAGTAACATAGATATACTGATTCCCGACATTAACTTAACATACAGATGAAGCGGTTGTACGCCATCAATTAATGTATTGAGGAGGTGGGGGGGGGGCGCAGTGGAATTGGTTTGGACACATAGTCTTACTGGGGAAACATTCACAAGAGAAATGTACAGGTTATAGAAGGCTATACGAGATCGGCTGGCAAATCCGGCCAGATTGGCATTAATTCTATTGAAAAACTCTTTGGCGGGGTGTAAAATTGATCCAGGAAAATAGCGCGGAAAGAGAAACTCGTCGACTAGAGCTTAAATCTAACTAATAGATTTCTTTGCTCTCAGAGATTTCCCACGGGCACCAGCCCACCGTATGCCCCAGCACTCACGTCTTTAGCACGGCACACCATTGGGCATACAATCCTGAATTGGCACAATCCACTTCAGCCTCAAGTGCTGGCTTATCAGTGCAGTCAATTTTAGGGGACCTCATGACGTAGTCGGTGACCTAAGGGGAGATAACATATCAGCTACAAGCTACTTGAGTAGTCTACAGATTTATCGTTTCCTAAATGTTCTTATTGAGTAGTTCGGAGGTGTTAGATAGGATTGACGAAAGCGTTTTTGGAATCCGATCACTAAGAGTACTTTTTCGTATTCGGTGGGATTTTTGTCGCTTCCGGTTCAAAGCGTACAGCAGCTGTAGGTCATATACATTAACAGTTTATTTCTGGAGTAATTATTTGTGTGAGGAATACTAGACATCTTTTCAAGTTTGGCAAAGCCATCCAGCGGAAACTGTGGGATAAAAATATGTGACATTCTGGCAAAACAATCAGTTTAGTTTTTGAACCTTAACAACCCTGAGCTGAAGTCCCGGAAGAAAACAGCAAGTACAAAACATTATAAATCATCTGAACATGTTGTCTTTTGAACCATCAGCAAAGATATGGGATGAAATTCCTTGAAAAAAAAAATGTTACAAAAGATTGGAATCTGTATCTGTTTCTTGCAGAGTAACACAAATCAAATAGTACACTATTTACATTATCATTCCCAACCTGATTTCATTTACAAGAGACTAATAACACAGTGTCAGAATAACCAGTCTTTGGGAAAGAATAGTTTAATGTGTTCAGGGACAGATAGACCTAAAATTCTAATATTCTTGTTCCATATGAAAAGTTTCATCTACCTCTACTCAGTTTCTCCGAAAAAATCTGTTATAAAAGAAATCAGTTTTTGAGTTACAAAGACTCAGAGTAGTGATTAGAAAAGAAATGTGACTTGTAATGAACGAAACCAGCATCCTTTTAAATATACTGACGGACTTTGAAAAAGCAACATTTGAAAATGATTCTCTAACATTATCATGTGTAGCGTTTTTAAAGTCCGTCAGTAGAATCATTTTCAAATGTTGCGTTTTTAAAGTTCGTCAGTATAAATTAATTTTTTCTTCTCCTCCCTTTCTCCCTTTTATATGACTTTTTGGAGTGAATGTCATTCCATTGATAGTCTACTCATGAAGAAAATTATGTTTTTGAAAATTATAGTTTATAGGCATCAGTAGAAATCTGCAGAAAAGTCATTCAGACATTAAAATCACCAGTGTCAGGCATGTGTCCATTCCCTGTCTTCCCAAGCAGCAAGCTCTGATTTGATGGGTCCAGAAATGTCATTGTGACACCACTGAAATCAACACGATCAGTTCTCTCTTCCCCCCCCCACCCCACCCCTTCCTTTCTTACCTACTCCTGGAGGCTTGGTATAAACTCATGGACTCGATCTTTCTTAGAAGTTTCCACGCCAAGTCGTTCTGACCTACACCACTTCCAGGTTGAGCCACTCGGTGCGGGGGCGAGGAGAGGGCGTGTGAGGAGTGCCTGGGTCATCGATCTAGAACTCATTGCCCTGGTCTCCGCCACAGTCTCAACTACCAAGAATTACGTTACTGGCCTACTGCTTATCTCACTGGCTAACTGACTCCTACCGGCTATTGGTCATCAAGGAGGCGAGGTACAAGTGGCATGAGAAAGCGAACGGATGAAAAGGAGAAAAAAAAAAAAAGAAAATATCCCACGATATCACGAGTACGTCCACTAGGAGATGGCGTTGGTGGTCAAAGGAAGGGTATGAAAGAAAAAAAAAATGTTACATGAATCCGTAATCTGGCATCCGTATCCAAAGCGATCCTAATACAAAACACAATATTCCATGATATTAGGGATTATCCAAGACAAAATAGAGAATATCCTCTTTGTACAATGATGCTAGGAGATCAACAATTAACTATCACAGCATTACTCTAAATTTGGCTATAGTGACACATGATGCATTTCCGAATGGAACACTGCCGGGTCACAATAAAAAAAAAAATAATAATAATAAATGAACAGAAAAAGACTGCTACAACACTCCACTCTTACTTTGTAAGCAAGTGATTGACACAGTAAGTAATCTGTACTGCTGAAGTAGTGGTAGTTACTCAAAATGGCCAACTGTCCCCTGTTTGCTGTTTCAGTGCCACACGTGACTGACATTACCGATGTTTGATTAACAAAGTCTGTTACAGTATTTGCAGGTGTATAGAAGAGTGGCTGTATTAGTTTGATTTTCGTTACTGCTTTCCTGCATTGCCTCCTTTGCTCCCTCTATTTTGGACAGATCTGTGAATACAAAACTGAGCCACGCAGACCGATCTTCGACTGTTTTTTTTTTTTTTTTCTGCAGACTACATGGCCGATCTTAAATTTTTTTTTTTTTTTTTTTAATTTTAATTTTTTTTTTATTTTTAGATATTATTAAATATAATAGTTGTTGTTTCTTGCAACTGATTCTGTGTTAGGACATTATGGGAGTAATTTTCTTACTGTATGATGCTCCACTGCAATGCCCCGATTACCATAAAGCTGTGCACCATCTGTCACTTCATCGTTATCACCATACCACATGTTAATTATGAGCCATACTGCAGATCTATCTCACAGCCCTGTCCTCTGTTCTGCTATCATTAAGTTTTCCTTTTCACTGAACACGGATCTTTGATGCTCCATCAATACTAACGTAACCTTCCACTGTGGTCTCCTCTCTGTGGCCAGCGATCTTTGCGAGTCTAAGATTTCGGGGACCACCACTAGGGGTACCTCTGTGTACAGCAAACTCCTATTAAGATACCGAAATATAACAGTTTGGAATTTGATTGGTGGATGGCCAGTTTCACAGTACCCCACAGCCTCCGTGGGAGGTTTTTTAAAAAATATATAGTCCTGCAGCTTAAATTTTCTGGCCAGCATGCGCACCTCGATGCTGATATTTTGGTTCATTAAACTGAATATTTTAAATGCCTGAAGATTCTGACTTTATTGGACCATAAGATAAGTGCCACGCCCCCTGATCGCTCTAATTATATAGATATGTGAAATCTCTCCATAATTTGCTTCTTTGTCGTGATAAATGTAAAGGTGACACATAAGTAGGTTTATGGGTGAATCACAGCAAAACGCAGATTCTTTTACGTATATCTATTGAAATAACAAACTTGTTAAGAGAAAAAAACAAACAAAGAAAGAAAGAAACAAACAAGTGTCATACCATTAGAAACAGATGCTTGATGGCTGGCTAATTAGTTGTGAGGCGCCAATTAGTTGTGAAATCTGGTTCTCAATAAGCGAAATTGCAAATGATTGGCTGCCACGAATAGCTGGGAGGAAATAGGTCAAACGGAAGTCTTTAATGGGAAAAGAAAGAAGTGCTTTAGTACCTACTATGAAGTCATGGACTACAGTATCCTCTAACATCCGTTTCTTCTAAGGCGATGACAAAAATCTACTCGATCCCCCCACCCCCCTCCCCCAATGTAAATAAAGATGACAACGATAACCACGTTACTGTAGCAACAAACACTCAGAGAGAGAGAGAGAGAGAGAGAGAGAGAGAGAGAGAGAGAGAGAGAGAGCTAACGCCTGTCTCAGAGAAAGTGATTTGTGTGTGTGTGTGTGTGTGTGTGTGTGTGTGTGTGTGAGTTTGTTGTAGGTTACGATTGAACGGCACATCAGCACAATAACGGCTCTGAACGTTAGAGAGAGAGTTTACAACTCAGAAAGATATCATATGTGCAATGTATATTATTGTAAATAAATTGGTCAAAGATTGTGAAAAGAGAACAGAAAAAAATGGTGCCTGAAAAACATATGATTATCACCGTGGTTTGCTACAGGTTCACAATGTCTTACGTACATGGTTACTTGAAGTGTTAAAATTTCAGAATAGGGACCTCTTGCGAGTAATCAGACCGGATTGGTCGGCTGCCTCCTTTTCGTTAAAATAGGTTAGGATGCCGCACGGTTGGGGGGGGGGGGGGGTCTTCTTAAAATACTTTTTGTTCTGTTTCTACAAACTTTTGATTTTGGGTTCTTATTTTCTCTTAAAAGTTCTGTATTTTCTGAATATAAAAACAGTATTAAAAACAGATATACTCTATCGTGTTTGACCCATGGTCTTTCAACGGAAGACCATACCTACTATCCATCTGGATCTGGCTCCTTCTGGTTACAATGTTCAATGTCCAGATCATCGATATTCCCCTGTACACAGGCAGAGTGTGTATAAAACACGTGATCATGACCGTCTCTCGCAATATCTTAATCCCCCATGCCAGGGATGGACATTGGCGAACCATTTGACAGGAAATATAGTCACCATCTGGCAATATATCAGTGTCAAATTTCACCAGGGGCTCAATAATGTAATGAAATTATCTTTTATTTCTTCTGCTTCACAACACAGTTGTGGACACTCTGCGACACCAACGGTCAAGGCACTCTTCGATATAAAGCCCCTAGAAAAAAAAAACCAAACAACAGGAAGTGAGTATCTGAGCCCTTAAGATGATACGGGGTTGGGAGCAAACATCGAAAAAAAAAAAAAAAACTATTAATCGAAAGCCAAAGAAAGACAAAACAAAGACACAACATTCATGGAGAAAGGACTAGCATCCGAGAAATGTCTGCTTTGAATCTGAAAACCAAGCAAAAGTCTCCCATTCTTTTTTTTACCCTTTAGGAGTCCCAGAGGAGAAAGTTTGGGTGACAACGAATTACGTTTATTACTTCTCGATAACATATGCGCCTTCTCGATAACATATGCGTTGCTTGGTACAAAATCTAAGTGTTGGCGTGGGAACCTGTCATTTTTAAAAAACCTTCTTCATGATATAGGTCATATACGGTTAATGTCTGCCAGAGTATCTTGGCTTGCGTCAAACGTTTTACAGGAAACTGTTGTTGCATGGCAGCGTTTCTCCAATGATATTCAACTCTGAAGATAATTGTTCAGGCCTGAAGATAACTGTTCAGGCCTGAAGATAATACCATAACGTTGGCTACTTTCTTAATATATTGCATGGTATCTTTAAAGGAATGAAGGGGCAACGTTCATTTTGCCATTCCTTTATTGGAGAGGAAGGGGTGGTGGGGGAGGGGGGGGGGTGGGGGCGGGAGTCGGTTAGGTTTGCCATAAAAAAATCTTGTTCTTGATGCGATCATGATCTCTCAATGCTTCAACTCTCGGTTTTTGCTATACAGACAACAACCTCAGCAGAATACTGACTTCAGTATTGCACTGTTTAACCTCATCTCATACTCAATCAATAAGAAATTTAAAAAGAAAAATCGGGGAAACAAAACCACCTGAAAGAACTGCCCTGTGATATGCCTTGTTTTCACCTGTCGTAAACGATTGAAGTTGAAACGTGGCACATCCGCACTGTTTCACCTTCTCAGATTCCACACAGCTAAAGATTGAATGTGGCGGATGTAAATCGTGAGCAAGAAAAAGAAAGCGAAAACAAGAACGAATGAAATAAATTAAAAAGTGAATGAAAGAAAGAATGCATGAATAAATAAAATAAAGAGATGAAAACTTAAGAAAGAAAGAAAGAAAAAAGAAGAAGAAAGAAAAAAAGAAAAAAGAAGGAAGAAAGAACAACTCTCTAGTTTGTAATTATTAAAACACAACTAAACAGCAGATTCAAGCATTCAAAAGACTAATGCTCTTTCACATCTAGATGTTAAGTTAAACTGGGGTTCATAATTATGCTTAAAGGTGCTCATTTGCTCATTGTGTATTCTTCATATTTTATATCTCTTGTTTGAATTTCTTTTTGCACAGGTCAAAATGCATTTCCTTGTAGATGAATAAATATTCGTATTTGTATTCGCATTTGTACATAAAAATATGATATAGCAATTTCAGCGCCAGTGCAAAACAACAAGTAACAAGTGCAAATGATCACATATAAAGGACATGGAATCTCAGCTCTATCCTACATAGTACTATCGTTCTGTTTTTAAAGTTTATCTGGATTGTAATAGTTGAAATAAAAAAAAAAAAAAGCTTATTACCTGACAAAACATGTTGACACTACGCTATTTATTTTTCTATCACTAATAGTTATGCTCAATCAGAAAAAGAGTATTTTACATTCAAGATGTCAATATAGTCGATATTTGTCGAATTGTTTGTCACCTTCCCTCCCTCCCATCCAATCTGTGTACTATGAACCTGCTCCTGTTTTCATGTCATCAACCCGGTGCAGTTACACAACATCAGTATTCCTTAGAACATTGTAAGTAACCATTTTTTTTTTCATGATTTGGATGCGAAAACAAGAGGTTACTGAAGATGAGTCTCAGAAATCAAACATAGCAGATAACTACTATTTGCCGGGAATTGTAATGTATTAACGGAAAATAAAATAGAGCGAACATAAACAAAACAACACACCACAAAGGGAAACAAGCAAAACAAGAAGGACCAAGATAATAACCAAACCAAATAAGGGAGACTTACATTGCCGTTTGTATAAATATTTGTTGTCCTGTAGAAGTATGTAAGTAACACATTTCATTCTCTCTGTAATATTTCATTCTCTTCAGTAATACTATCATCATCATTCCAATATCATTCATTTGTAGCTCCCTCAAACGACTCAACTATATTTAACAGAAGGTAGTTAGTTTAAGCCTCTGTCTAGTGGTCATATCCAGGCGATCACACCTGGTGTACCATAGAAACTAAAGGAAAAGTAACACCTGTTTGTGCCGCTTTTGAAGCGAACACCTTTCCGTCTGTACATGCGTTCTCTGTAATTGCTGGTTCTCCGCACGACCCCCGCCCAAGCTATGAAGAAAGATGGTGTAAGTGCAACCAGTACAACTAGAATCCATCATTTCTTAATCTTTCAGCTCAAAAACGTCATGAACAGCTTTAGGGACAGGAGGATAATATCTTTATCATAAATCAATGCTGAATTTCTGTACATGGTCGGTCAGATCAGATGTATTGGCTGAACAGGATTCATATTATTAGAGGTGCTGTTTAAGATGAAAAAGAGAGAGAGGGAGAGAGCGAACGTCCGAAAGAAAAAAAAGAAAAGAAAGAAAAAAGAAAGAAAGAAAGAAAGAAAGGAAGAAAGAAAGAAAGAAAGAAAGAAAGAAAGAAACAAAAGTTCTTCAATTTCAAGCTTATTCAACTGGGATGTAAAGAGTAAATCTTGGGGAGAAAATAGGTCCCATTTCACTGAGTTGGTTATTCTCGCTATTTTCTAAGGCCCCATTTGGGTTTACCAGCTGCCCTAGATTTAATAACTGCCATATTATGGGAAATTTTGTCATTTTCCAGTAATCGTGTACCATGAATGATGTGTGCGGTGTTATTCACAGACTATTACACGGAAAAAAAGACCAAATGACCATATCACTGTAAAATCAATAGCATATTTGACTGCTTTTTTTTTTCTCTTACGAACCATACAAAGTTCCTCTGTTTGTATGTGTGTGTGTGCGTGTGTGTATGTGTGTGTGCGTGTGTAGTTTCCAGAATTCTCTCTCAAAGAAGAGCCAAAACTACAACATTAAAAAAATGCCGGTTTGACCGATGTTATAATGAGAATTAGGGTGTTTTGTCGTAACTGGGGGCAGACTGATGACTTTTCCAGTGAAATTTAGAGAGAGCCGAGCCATTTTCCAAAGCCTATCTTTCATGGATACCGGCATTCAAAGGAACACAAGTTCTAGTTCTAGGCTGTTAAGACTCAAACAGCCGCTCTCAGCTGGTAAGTCGTTGTGTGTGTGTGTGTGTCAGTTCGGATCAGGTAATGGATTTTTGTTTCGTTTTGTTTTTCTTTAAAACGCTGAGAAAACATCTCACATTTTTCTCTAACAAAAAAAAAAAAAAAAGAAAAAGAAAACACACACACATACACACACAATAAAACAAAACAAATTAAAAGAAAAAAGAAAAAAAAAAACAGCACCAACAAACAAACAGACAAAAACAAACAAACAAACAAAAAAGGGACAAAGTACCTACTATCAAAGTGAGTATGGAAAAGGGAAGGGATTTCTAAGGTCTTCAAAATGTGGGCAATGTGTTTCGTTTGATTTTTCTTTTCTGTTTTCTTCTTCTTTTTCTTGTTCTTCTTTTTCAAAAGAAAACAGAACAGACTTTCCTATAGACGAAACAAGTAAACGCATTACATAATGTTGGAATATGGACGGCACAAACTTCGAGGTTACATAAACAGTAGAGAGTTAACATAAAGCTTGTGGTAATAAGGAAGTACGACCACCAGAAGAGACTCAATGGAAAAACGCGTGATGTCACATTTTTACCACATTTAAGAAATAGAAGTTTGTCGGCATTATGTGATTTACTGATGATTATTGTAAACCTGTAGCTTATCCATTTTTTTTTTAAAATCATACATTAAACAAAAAATTATGATAGTTCTATCAAAATATTTTGAAATATAACAAAATTAATGTCTGATGTTCTAAATTTTCCTAACTGGACATTACGTGTTTTTCCATTGAAGCCTTCATTTGCAATAATCTTAAGCTCAGACGAGAAGTTATCAGTATGTCGATAATTTAATACAGACATACATTTTAAGGCGCGTTGGAAGAAAACAAACTAAATACAAAATAGGCGTGTTGTTGTTGTTGTTGCGTTGGGGTTTAACGACATACCAGCACGATTACAGCTATATTGTGACAAAAATGCTAAGATACGTTTACACGTCAAGAAGAAGAGAGGAAAAAAAGCGGAACAGTCGACAGGAGCAAGGAGAGAGAGAAGAGATGTCACCCCTAGAACGTCGAGTATGGCACTCCATGAGAGACACCCCACCGATGACGGGCTTACACCGCCTGCAGGCAGCAGCAGAGAACCTATTTATAAAGGCGTGTTTTAGGTGGAAGAAGTAGAAGAAATATTGCGCAATGTTTTTTGAGAGATATGCTTTGTTCTAAAGAAACTCGTGACATTTTTTTCCATTATGCATGTGAGTGTGAGTCTATATCTTGTGAGTGTAGGCTACTGTATTCCATCAACTATGGATGGAATTTCCTTTTGGGGGAAAAATACAACCTGTCTATTGTATTTATAAAAGAAAAAAGAAAGAAAAACGAAGAAAGAGAGAGACAACCTCTTCAGTCCAGAATTTTTTTCTTTTTCTTCTCCTCGTCCTTTTTCTTCTGCCTTTTCTCTTTTCTTCTTCTTCTTCTTCTTCTGCTTTTTCTTCTTTTTTTTTTTTTTGTTACACATCATAGCTGCTATTTGTGTGTATTAGATATTGGACTGGATTCAAATGTGTGAATTCTACAACTCTTTACAAGATGGCAGAAATTCCCCTACAATGTTGGGCATCACAAACCATAGATATCTATACTGTTAGACTGGGGGGAGAGGGTTACAATATCTAGACTTATATTATTATGCTTGGTATGAATAACGTACATGTATGTAGTAGCTCACATTCGGTACATCCCCTACCCAAACAGTGTATAAATACTTCCCTCTAAAAAGTGCACCACCAATTAAAGGCATAGGTTAACCAACGTAAGATGAAACTTTTGTGGTTACATTTTCAAAGTTTGTGGTAAACTCAGTTTGTGCAAAGCATGACAAATTTCCTACACTTACCTAGGTAGGAAATAACAAGAAAAAACGGCAGTTATTTGTTTACCACCAGGTACGTACGTGAAAACGAAGGTAGAAGAAAAACAACAACAAGAACTAAGAAATGGCCAACAGCTTTAAGAGGTTCGACATGCCCTTTGATGAATACACTCCTGCACGGATTTTCCAAGGCCCCAGGTCTGTTTCCAAGGTCATAGCTCTCATCCCCAATGTCTTCTACATCTAGGTGTCTGGCATGTGTTTAAAACGGAATCTGAAACGGTTGGCTTTTTTTTTCTTTTTTATCTGAACAGGTGCGGCAAGAATCCAGGATGTGATTTGACAAGAGACATTTTCTACAGGACTTTGAGTTTTGCACAGGGCCTTGACAAAATGCCTTTAAGAGTATGCCTTTATCCGTCACATTTTAACTAGCTCCACTCCAATTCAAATATTATTCTCCACAATTTGAAAAGATTACATACTTACAACTTAACACTTAAAAGATTGCATTTTTTAAAGTATAGATTAAAAACAAAAGAGCTATTTCTCGAAAGTTAGTTTCACATTCCTTTTTTCAAAATATATGGATAGAGAAAAGTTGTGAGTGGGCACACGTCTAGCACATCCGTGAATTTGAAAGCTCAGGTGAGTGCGACCACTTTCCGGCCTTGATTTAATTTAATGTAAAGTCCTAATATAGAAGTAAAGCTGTTTGTGCTTTACTTAATTTAAATATCCTACTTTTTCTTTCTTTCTTTTTTTTTTTTTAAAGAATCAGCCATGGAATTTTTGACAATTCTCTCTATTCATATTCTAATGTTGTTATTGTAACACACAGATTGATTGAGTTGGGGTATTATATAAATTATAATAAATACCAAATGCTCCGATTTAATATTCATATGTCACCTCATTACAAATCTGTAGGAATCGAGGACATCAAAAAATCTTGTACTACTGTCCCAATTCTCAAAAACTAAGCAAAGTCTTCAAAGAGAACAAAAGTCAGTTCTGTCAGCATTAAAATGGAATGAGATAGCAGCTAAAAATACCAAAAGATATGATAATAAAATATGTTAATACGATAAGGCTTACATTCATTTTTGGAAAAGATGTCACGAATACTCCATCTCATCAGTCCTGCTTTTCTACTTAATTGAGCAAGTGTGTGGATTCTGGTTCTTTTCAAGAAACAATCAAAGGACAAAATATCTGCCGTAAAATGTTCTGTCATTTAAACCTCTAGACAGGTACACACATTTTGATGTTATTTCTCGCCATCTTCGTGGGCATAACTAAACACTTACACAAAACAGAAAAACGACTCCATTCACAAAAGTTAAGTTATACAACATAAGATAAGTTAACCTCTATGAAGATTGGATAAGAATTATATATAACGAACAATTTTAGAGCCTAGATTTTATTGTCATATAGTCATTATACAACACAAGATAAGTTAACCTCTATGAAGATTGGATAAAAATTATATATAACGAACAATTTTAGAGCCTAGATTTCATTGTCATATAGTCATTATACAACACAAGATAAGTTAACCTCTTTGAAGATTGGATAAAAATTATATATAACGAACAATTTTAGAGCCTAGATTTCATTGTCATATAGTCAATCTCCTGGGCGCACGCTGTTTAAAAGCACATTCAAAGCCAAAGGAAAATGTGATTGACAGATGGGTAGTTTTGCTGAGGGAAACACTGACAGCAGGGCAGATATATCACATTACTTTCTCGCTACATGATTGTAACAGTTCTAGGTGTGCGCGGAGACCTAAGAATGTAGCACATTTTTTTGTCTAATCGGAATCTGTGTTCAGCACTCGGCACCAGGCTCGGGAATTTGTCAGGGAAGCGAAACATGTTTGGCATCTGTTGGCCACATTTTCTACATTGGCTTTCATGCTTTGCCGCATAGGTAATAGCAAGGCTGTTATTTCTCTTTTGTCTTGCTTATTTTCTTTCCGGTGTTGCATCTGGATGACGTGCAGGTATAGTCTTTGAAGATTAAAAATATCTGTCTATGTTTTCTATTAGCTTTTTCATCCGTTTATTCATCTGTATCTTTCTCTACTAATTCACATAACCTTGCATTCATCCATCTATCCATCCATCCATCCATATATCCATCCATCCATCATCCATCCACCTATCCATATGTTTTTCCATCCATTCACCCATAATTATACTAGTTCATCCACCCATCCATCCCTCCATCCATTCCTCCATTCATCCATCCATCCGTCCATCCATCAACTTGTCCTTTATCTAGCCTTCAAAAGTAATTGATTTTAAAACTGAGTTAGTCTTGCCACATGAAATATCAATTAATGAGCGTGAAATGATAAATCGAGTGTAGATTCAGATAATTTGTTCTGATTGGTAATACTGATTCTACATGATATTATATTATATTATATTATATTATGTAACAGATATTCCGATAACTTTCGTGAAGCTGGTCACCTTACAAGTACTTCGCTTTTAGCAGTTGTGAGATTAAATCATTTAAGTGTTGGAGGCGTGAACGGCGCCAGTAGATAGGGCGGGACAGTCTGTAAGCACTGTATTCTTATAGTCCATGCAAACTCGTGAGTGATAAGATCTTTTTTTTTTTTTTAACATCATAATATCTCATTGCCAACGAAATCACAAACTGGACTCACGCCCACGTAAAGAATGGATATTAAGTTCAGTATACACCGTGGCCTGTATGACAAAGAGGAGTATGACTGCATAATTTATCTCTGGGCGAGATGAAAATACGTCTAAGCTGAAGTTGGTACATTCACACAGAAGGGCATGTACGATTACACATCAGCCCGTGAGAATGAGATAGAGCGTCGATACTTCGCTTTGTGAGCATGTAATTCTCAGTTTGTGCATAGAGTATACAGGCTGTCTCAGTTTAAACAAAAATTAGCATACGTCTTTTAGTAAAACGATTGGCTAAATTTAAAACGATAGGAGCAGTTTTCTCTGGAAAAATGAAAAGGACATTTGGTTTGAACGTATTGTGGAATCATGTGAAGTGAAGTTTATTTTTCAAATTTTGGAGCTTAATATTATAGATTATCTGTAAGTCATGCATGAGTTCCAGAAATAACAGATTAAATACACATTGGATTTGCTGCAGTTAAAGTTCCTTTTCATTGAACATTCTTTGACAAAAGACTGTAGTCAACGCACTAATTCACAGACAATTTCTTTTTATTAAAACGTCATCTGGTGGGCTGAACTATGGAAATTTAAGTACAAAAACATATGAGCGATCTTCATACGTAAGTTTGCCTGCTAATGAAACACAACTGGAGCTCAAATTCAGTTACTTTTGTGTGGTTGATAATATAAAGGAAGAGTAAATCTAATGATGATTGTGATGATTTGAATTCTAAGAATATTTTGGACACAATTTGGTAAATTTTATCTATCCGTTTCATTAAGTTTCTCTCGCACTAAGTGGTCCTTGTAATATTGTAATGAAATCAATAACGATCCTATAACTATCTAGACGACCCAATTTTCTTATGTGCTATATAATGGGTTAAGAGTGTCCCATATAGAGTGTTGAAGGGTTAAAGGACTTTGTCAGTAGGAGTGGTAGAAGTGTGAGTTGCTAACGATACGTGTCAGCCATTACTGGCATTCACTGAGAATCCACGGACAGAAATCGTTCGTCACAAGCACCTTGGAACGGAAGACAACTCTTAGCGCCATTTCCGATTCCACTTGGGAGTAGCGCTCCCTGATATTTGCCGCGTTTTCCGGAAGTTGCGAGCGGACTATTTCACGGAACTGCGGCAGAATGATACACAGGCTGGTGACCGCTAGAACATATTCCGATTAATTCGCATGTCTTTCTTTCAGGACAGAGTGCCGTATGTGTCGTTTTAGCTGAACGAAAATTAAAAAAAAAAAATAATAATCTACAGCTTTTGGAAGGAAAAAGAAAAAAAATAGAGTATTAGATAAACGAATAAATTGATAAATAACTAATTAAATAAACAAATGAATAAACATCCAGCATCAATCACTAGTGTTATGCAACCGCTATTTTGATGAGCATCACGGAGTTGAGCTTTCTGTATTACGCCAACGAGCTATTCAAAAGACAGTTCTGCATTTTTGATCAAACATTTCTGGCACCTGTTCACATGACGGTGCAAATTCAGAGAGCAATGTTAAGATTCCTTGTTTTTAATCATACTATGCTACCCAAATATAACAATGAGGCTATTTACACATGCAGTACTTTTAATTCGCAAACGTCATAGTTCGAGACTACGAGATAAACAGAACAGTACTGTTGCCTGATTTTATGAAAAGGTTGGACTTCGTAAAATGCGCTTTTTTCTGTGACACCAGAGTATTTCATTAGCAAATACGTAATTCTCACATGTGATATGCAAAAGCAAAAATGGGAAAGGAAGGGGGCGGGGGCGGGGGGCCGGGCTGGCGGTCATCCAGTGCTAAGTTGTCGACTACATGTTGATTATGAAAAGTAAAAGTAATTACAACAACAAATGAGCAAAAATCATACACAGGCACTTGTGTTCTTGTTGTTTTTGTTGTTATTCTTGCTATTATAGTTTTTCTTGTTGTTGTTGTTGTTGTTTTTTGCCATGAAAATTGCGTTTGAGCTTTGACATAAAGGAGGGTGAAAGGGGTTAATCATATAGTACGGAGAGCCAAGAATCTTGAACAACTTGACCGAAATAACTTGGATGGAAACCACAGAAGTAGGGAAAAAATAACAACTACGCAATTTCTTCCAGCATTTGCTCTCTGCTTAGTTCTTATTTGTTTTATTGGTTACATGATATGTTCAATCGTCAAATTATATGTTATGTTATGTAAGACACCAGCATGTTAAATAAAATACATGGGTAAGCAATTTCATACAGTTTAAATTACACCATTGTAAGCTCCCATTTAGTTTGATATTGTTCCTTTAACATCGGTGTCTCAGAGTACCTACATTTCGTGTGAAATGGTACGCGTTAAATTTAGCTGGTCTGTTTAATTGTCAAGAAAAAAAAACCGGGAAAATTTTGGAAATAAATAAAAAACAAATATACAAAGCAAAATAAATATGTAAACAAATAAGTAAAACTTAGTAATAAATAATATTAAAAAAATGATCAATGTGTGAAATAAAGATTATTTAGCAAGCTACTTAACCAACAACTAGCTAACTAATCAACTAACTAACTAACCAACCAATTAATTAACGAACTACTTAACTAACTAATAAACTAACTAACTAACTGACTAACTAACTAACTAACTAACTAACTAACTAACTAACTAACTAACTAACTAACTAACTA
>JBCAUA010550894.1:0-31831 GCA_038406235.1 Peronia verruculata | reverse complement strand
GAAAACTCCTTCCGTCAGCGACACGCGTTCTTTCCCAATGTCACCCTTCTCATACCACCCCCCCCCCCCATGAGCTTTTTTTCTGTTTTTTAAATTATTATTATAGAGGGGAATAGGTGGAAAACTGCGCTGGGTTTTTACTTAGTATTTAACCCTAGTATTGCCAAACGGGCGATGCGAGGTGTTACTCTTAGTGCTTTGCATGTGAATCACACTTTAGATAGCTGTAATACAATAAAAGTAAGAGGACGCTCGTTTCATACGTGAACTGCCATTTGTGTCTACACTATCATTTCTTGAACATAAATCAATATCATTGTGGTAACATTGCATTTGGCTGTTTCTTGTGATTCTATTAGAGTTAAAACCATTAGAATGATAGCGCTTTTTGTTGTTTGCAGTTTTAATTGCTTTTCTTTCATTTCTTGTTCAGTCTGTGGTAGGGTCTCGAGGTGAAAGTTCTGTTGTAACATACCCTGAATAATGTGCAATTGCTTTAGCTTAAAAAAAAAAAATCCCTGTCTATATTTGTCAGCTATTTCTTCATTTCTTATTTATTTTTTAAAATAGATTGTGGTCACGAGAAAAACACTCTCTTTTTGTGGCTGTCAGTAGATTTGTTCCAACCAAGAGAGCGGCTGGAAATCCCCGTCCAAATTTAGTAAGGGGTACAAACACTCCAAACTGTTCACTACCATTGACTGACATAGAAAAACACATAAAGAAATGCACGGTACCGGGGACAGGTCTTCTTGGATTTCGTGGTGGAGGGGTAACAAACATAGTGAGTGTGCTATTTTCAGCAGGGGGGTACAAACACTCCACCGGGGATTTCCAGGCTTTTGATTAGCCTAAAATGAACTATTCACTCAGTTCCATCAAGATACAGGGTTGAAAAAAAGAAGAGACAGCTGACAAGAACAAAGCTCATTCTGATCCGTTTTTTTTTTTTTTACGTTGGAGTGAGAGCAGTGTGGAAATGTTAAGTTGTATTTCTTTGATTTTTTTCCGGCAAAACACACCTGAATGGCTGGTATTTTCTGTTCTGGTTAAGTCTGTGTGAAACATTTAGGCAAAGCATCCTCCCTCAGTTTTTGTATCTTCAGTCTTTACTAAAAAGCTGTATCTTAAGTATGTGTGAATGCAGATTGTAAGGAACCAACAGGGAGGAGGAGGATGGAACATCTTGCTATCCAACAAAATCACATGCACTTTCCAACTAAATTGGTCAAGTTTCAAATTTGACTACCATACATCTTTTTTATTCATCCTTCTTCCTGCTCTCCTCCTCATTGTCTGTCCACACACCTCTCTAAGAAACCTTTAGGTCTGATGCCAGAAAGCCTACAACAAAATATTATCAATATCCCCCCAATTATTTTGGACATATATTACAGATCATATAGATCAAGCACGTAAATCTGAGATGCATGAGCTAATTTAAACTGTCGCAGTCTTTGAATCGCTCAGCACTAGGATGAGTTATCTTACAGTGGAGAAGAGTGGGAGAGCTACGGTTAGTGAAGTAAACAGGGCTCGGTGGGTTCCTTACTCCTCTGTTCTACGTCACCTCATGTTTTCTTGTCTTCCTCCTCACTTTCTTGCCTTCATTCTTTCCACTGATTCATTGATTTGCATGACCTTTAATATGCGGTAAATTTTCAGCAGTCCCCTTTTCATATTGAGTGTACCATTTATTTATTATCACTTTGTTTTTCTTCGTAATTAAATTGGTTACAGTGCTGTATACTCTTTTTTTTTTTTTTTTGCAGGTCATGTAGGTTCAAAAGGCTTCAATATTTTTTAGCCTGTCAGTCACAGCGATGAGTTTTAGTCATGTCTATCCTACCCATCCCATGTTTCTAATGTTTTTCTATAAGCAGTTCCTCCCATACAACGGTCAGGTCCCTTACTTCGACGCTCTGTTTAAATTGAACCAGACGCGCCGGGTCTATTTTCATGGAATATCTGTGGAAGACACGGAAATAGACCTTCTTACAAATGCAAGGCAATCCGGCCTATTTTGCATGGCCTTATATAGCGTTTATTAAATTCGAACGTCTTCAACAGCTTATCAAATGTAATGGCTTTTTTCTTAATCATTTAGAACTGTCCAGTGGACTTCACGTTTAATATTATGCTTTTCAAAACAAAACAAAAAAAAAAAGCAGCCTTCATAGAATAAATATGGAGGGTTTGTCATGAAACTGGGACCAGACTATCCAAAACAAGGTTGGAAATGTTTTGTTTCATTACTAAAAAAAGTTTACGAACTGTGGACATTTTCCCACATTCACACCCACACTTTACCACACGTGACTACAAAAAACAGTGGACAAAATATTCCCCACTATGTTTTCAATGGACACAAGTCACGCAAGTGGTTCCGTTTCCTGTCTCACCACAATTTAACCAAACTTCCTCTGGGACCAATCACCGGCGAGCACACGGATCTCTAACGATCGATAACTCACAGAGCGACAGGGACTGAGGGGCGTACACTGAGCACTAGGGAAGAATCCCTCACCCACGGTGGTTCTTCAGTCTCCTTCCCAATAGGTTCAGGCGTGAGCAAGTATCGAACAGTTACTATTGCTTCCTTCCCTGGCCACGCCCATCTTCTTGTTTGCTTCCAGAGGGAGGGTCCTCGTGGAGAAATTATCCCATAAGTTTCTGTTCTCCCACATACAATAATTATTTGCTTGTCATTGCTACCTTTTTCCTGCGTCCCCAGAAGGAGAAATCTTTCAGAGAGATTGATTCCCAGAACAAGGACTCTGAGAGATACCACTCAGAGAAAGTAAGTTTTCTCACTAACAAGGAATTTTTTTAAAGGTCTTCCATTAAAAAAAAAATAAAAATATATCTATATATGTTTCAGTTCTTCCTGCAAATAGTATACTTTTAATCTGCTTTCTATTGCGACTTTTTGTCAGTTGTTAGAGGAATTATTCTCTTTGAAGAATATGTTATAAGTTTTGAAAATCTGAAATTATTATTATGTTGCTTTTATTTGTTATAACTAATTTGTTTGGGCCCTCCTATGGCCTTACTGCCACTTTTGCACAGAGGTAAGTTGCAATGAAATCAACTCATAAATTCCTCTCTTTCGCAATCCACAGTTATTAATTCCTGAACAGCCTTACAATTCTGGTCAAGAAGGAAAATTCTATCAGGCATCTTATACTGCTAGCAGGCCTTCTAGTAATAGTTTTTCAGTAGCGGCCCTGATTCAAAGAATATCCTTCGAAAATGTTTCAAGCTCGTTCTTGTAATAAAATTTGTATTTCAGCGTGATTTTTATATTTACATATTTCCTGAAAAAGAAGAAGAAGAAGAAGAAGAAGAAGAAGAAGAAGAAAGTGTTCTTTATCAATGCGCTTTGAATTATATTTCACTATTTTTTTATTTTTTTTGTCGCTTTTTCTTTCTGGTTAGTTAAATTAGTATTGTTGCACAGCTGTCTTTGGTACAATATTACAGCGACCATCTAATTTGAGTCTAATTGTTGTTAACGTTCCTGAAAAATCTGTTTGAATCTGTCATATAATATTTATAGTAAAAGTTGCCTTTCAGAAAGAAAGCTTTCTGCTAGCTATCATTCTGTTCTATTGGTTCTGAATATGACTCTGACAGTTAATAAAGTGGCGCCTTTTTTTTTCTTATTTATTGTTTTGTATTGTGGTTAGCAAAGCCTTTCAACCTCTTTTTTTAAGGTCAGTATCTGGCCCGCATTTCTTTCTTCAAAATTTTAAAGTGGGTATCTGAGACTACACCTTGTTCGGCCATGTCCAAGAATGTTTTGTGGCAGCAGCCCCCTAGCCCTTTCGCTAAACGGAAATGTCAAGACCTGTGCATTTATAGCTGTTCAGAACCCTTCCAGTGTTAATCACTTTTTGTGTTCAAGAAGAAGAAAAATCAAGACAATATGTTATCAATTAGTCCTCTGTGAGGAATGAGGGAAACAAATGTATGTAGTAAACGCCGTTTTATTTGATTGTAATTGTAATCAGTTCCTTGTGTCATCTTCATCAGGATTTCTCTCCCTCTCTCCATCTCTCCATTGTGTGTTTGCTTTCTTGTTTGTTTGTTTTTTGTTGTTTTTTTTTTATCTAATCATAGAGGAAAAATGCATTCCCGCAGGCGTATTGGCCATTAAAAAAATGAATTATTATAGACCACTGTTTGTGTGCGTGTGTGAAAGTGTATTTTTTTTGTTGTTGTTGTTGTTGTTTTTGTGTGTGTGTTTGTTTTTTGTTTTGTTTTGTTTTTTAATGAAATGTAATCTATTAATGAGACCCACTTTCATTCATTCAGTACTTCCGACTAACGTAAGTGGTTTACATCTGTAATGACTGAAAAAAATTACAGCCATTTCTGACGTGGAACAAAAGAAATCTTAATATTTTTATACCCAAATGCTTATTACGTTTTAAACTTCGGAATAAAGAATAAGTCCAATTTTATCATCTTTGTTTTTATTATTATCATTACAATTTGATTTAGAAGAACTAATATACAACGGAAATGTTCTGTGACAAAATTTCCCGCATCGTAGGTTGGATTTACATTATTCCAAATGAAATCCGTCATGTCAACGGACAGTTCTGATTTTAAGACCTTTTTGATAGGTCTCGATCTGTGTGATAAGATTTAAGCAGCAAAAGATAATCAAAATCTGTATCGAAAGATGAAATTGTGGATCACATCTCTTTGGAAAGAATGGCTGAATTATTTGACCTTATCTCACTATCTAGCTTACGTTGTCAGCTATATAAAATGTGCTTCTAACTAACGCCCTAGACCAAAATACATTTACACAGTTTGACTCATGATGGGTAGTGTTGTAAGATGACACAAACGTCTATGATATACACGAAGTCAGGAGTTCTTGGCATTTCTCAAACATATAAGATCAACTAGAAAAAAAAAATCATGCCATCCACAGAGTTTATATTGGCACATTATAGTTTAAATTTACCAATGCCATATATCTGCCACAAAACCCATAAAAGGCTTATCGACTCCAAAACTACTGAATGAATCCTTCTGAAATTTGGCACACAGAGTTCTGGCATATAGTTCTGTGTTTCTACGTATATAAATCCGAAAAAAAAAAAACTTTTACACTATACTTAACAAGCGACAGCAATTGAATAATAAACCGGCGAGGGTGTTTGGTCCGAATTGTGCGATGATAGAATCGGAGGGGGAGGGGCAGGGTTAGTGTGGTGAACTGCAGCCCGAAGGATATTCTCAGCCTGGGAAACTCTGGTTTAAAGTAAAAAGAGCGCGATATGTGATGGTGGGTACACACTTGGGCATAGCTTGAGGCGCACATGTATTCGCTCCGCGCAGACCTTGCACGCCGAAATGCATACAGGGAGTGGAGGGAACGAATGTGCCTTGTACTGCCCATACCTGAACGTTGTGTTCGCTGTTTATTTATTCTGAGGTGTCGTGGGCTAGCGGTTAGGCTGTCGGACTCGGGATCTGAAAGTTCCGGGTTCGAATCCTGACAGGTCCCGACATTTTCTTCTTGGGAAAGGCAATTTTCACACATTTCCTGACTCCACCCAAGTTTGAATGGGTACCCGACTATATACAGTGATTGATATTGTTAGACTGATAAGGATTTGAGCGCCTAACAAGCAGCCTCCTTGTATACTTAGTACTTCTCCCACGAAGTTGAGAACGTTTTCGAGTGTCTTCTATAGATCTGTCGGGGTAATAATAAAGCGCTTGTAAAGCGCTTAGAGCCTCTAATTACGGGGATACGCGCTATATAAATACTCAAATATTATTATTGTTCGCTGAACGTTTTGAATGTGCGCTGTGTGCGTACATTATTTGTAAACATGATGACAAACAGAGGAGTGCGCCTCTTGACTGAGAGGAAATTTAAAACTGTAAATATAATAGAACGCCATGGCTAGCCGGGCTTAATTCCATCTAGTTTAGGGGTCTAGTCGGACTTATTCAGTCTGTGTCATTGTCATGTGGTCGTTAAGTTTTAAGTCCGAGTCGTGTTCCTTATTTTTTGGGAGGGAAGGGAGGCATATGTGTGCAGTTTTAATTAAATACTCTCGGCTAAAAAATATGCTAATCAATAAATTATGGTCTACGTTCATCATCAAGCTCGATGATCATTTTTATTGGAAGTGAACGACATCTAGATATAGAGCCAGATTTCTCCTTTCTAGGTCTATGTTAATTTTGATTCAACCACACTCTTGAAAAGAAAACAGAAAGAGAGAAAAATACACACTTTCCATCAAGAGACAAAAAATACACACGATACAAGGAACAGAACATAAAATATATAGACGTTTATATCAATAGATGTAGACGCGTTTAAGTTGAAGATGAACCCTCCACTCTCACTTGATGACATCTACAAAAATACAGATCGAGATCTATATTCAACAGAAGCATCTCCTTCAGTCAGTCCCTCAAAACTGCACATAAAAAGAAAAATACAAAATCTATGTCCAATACACACATATTAATTTTTATTATTAAAAAAAAAAAAAAAATGCATGACTGAGGTTCGAACCAGGGTTGATAGAATAACAGTCCGGTTACTTGTCCATTCGGCCACAGATGACAAAGAGCTCACTGGTAAAAATTAACATTATAATACATATACTATAGTCCGAGTGTGACAGCGGTTGCCAGCAATACACAATGTATTGTTTTTTATCATTCTGTCAGCTATTGTTTGTTTTCTCTCACCAGTGATCCAAGTGTCAGTCAGAACTGCATCATTATTGGGACATTATGGAGTTCTAGAGAGCTAAACATCAAATTGCTCTCGGAAATGAGTATGAAAATTAATGCCACAAAGGAAATCGGGGATTTGGGGTTAAAAACCCGTTCGGGGATTGTAGACTACTATAAACATTTCCTTTTTTTAAAATTACTATTTTTTATTTTTTGTTGTCGTTGTTTCATATAAACTTATCATATATCATAATGAACAAATTCAGACTTTAAATAATTGATAAACAGGTTGATTCAAAAGTCGGAGGGGGGGGGGGGGGGGTGAGGGGAATGACAATAAGTCCGAATAGACCTGGGGGCTGGCTGGACTTAAGTCCGGCTGGACATTTTGATTTTAAAATCATCATCGCATTGTTTTATATATCAGTTTTGTTATTTATATTTTAATGGCGAAACACTAAACGATGACATTATTAGAATTTAGCAGCTGTGGAAGAAATCTTGTTGCGTGTGTAGGTGTAGTTATGACTAGATCTAACACACACATGGGCACTATCTACTCCAAGGCCAGACCCTACATGGACTAGAGGCTGGATTCGCACAGCGAGTGCTTGGGCTATGCGCCTCTTACTGCAAACAGTATAGATCTTTGTACTTTTATGGGTAATTAATCTTCTCTTGATAGTACGGATGGTGTCTGTCGTGTGTGCGACTAGTTCAATATAACTTCGAGAGAATGAGCAAATTTTATTGTCAGCCCTTCACTAAGTACAAGACTTATAAAACAGATTATGTAAACTGAAAAAAAAAATGCTTTTGTGTTGTTTGTTTCAAACAGTCCGATAAAAACAATAAATAACAAGAATATGAAAAAAGACCTAAAAAAAAAAAAAAAAACATTGTTTTTTACAATGGTAATTTTATATCTCATATCCTAAGGGCAAGGCGCAATATTTGGCTAACTAAACAACAAAGCAAAACAAAATAAGAGTTTGTTAAAGTGTTACTAAAAATAAGACTATTAATTTAACAAAGTATATTTTTTTGTTTCTCAAAATATTTTCAGCAGAAACTGCAGAATGAGCGGCCATCCATTTCTGATTCCGACGTGGATAAATCCCTCCATCCAGCCCACTGCTCGGCCTCTCTACCCATTGCCTCTAGCCCAAGCATACCCAAGCCTCAGCCAACTCATCAACCTTCAGCTACAACATGCCAGGAGCATTGCCGAGGAAGGCAAAGCTCATTCGTCCATTCTCCGTCCACGAGCCGTGCGGTTGTCGGATATGAACCTTCTGGGAAACCCAGGAATGTCCAACTGGCCCAGGAATGTGGCTCTGGATCACGGTTTCCCGCATGTCAGGTTTGATGCCGAAAGAGGAGAACTTGGATGGAAGCCGCCCATGTTCGAAGTGTCCGCCCCTGCCCAGAATTGCTTTAACATGCGCGATTCGCACTGCCCGGATGCTTTGTTGACGAGATATACGGATGTCGGCATTAGTCCCCACTTACCGGACTTCCGAGATGTCAGCCGCCTGGCCCACAAGCCCGATGTTCACCTGTTGTTCCAAGACTTCCTCTACCGACACATGGAACTGGCACATTTGAGGAGGATGTCTGAGTTAAACAGATGTACTCAGAAAGAAGAACGTATTGCCCATGAGCGAGGGGTGAATTCGATGGACACTTCCTGGCGAGTTCTCCCACTCTCTACCATTTCAGCGGAACACACGCTAGAAGATACAGAAGACTCCATTAGAAAAACTGCCATGGAGAAACATGTACTAGACCAGTCGAGTGGCAGAAAAGACCAAAGGGATGGCAAGGCACAGGACAACGACAGAAGAGGCAAATTGTATTTGCAAAAATTCACACAAAGGGCATTGAAGAATTCACAAAAGCACTTCATGACGCCATTGCCACGTCAGAAAGATTGCCGATCTGGAGTTTTGAAATCCACAGCGAAACTTGCCAGCGATTTGAAAATAGTGACATGTAATGAATCTCAGTCAGATGAAAAAGTGCTCGAAAGAGCAAGTTCTGCCAGACATTCAGTAGTTACTGATTTCAATAACGCCAAGAAAAATGAGATGAATGACACGATTTACATGGGTGTCCGAGGAATAGATCTAGAGACTGATCCTCGAGAAAAAACAGGGGATAATAGTAATGACATGGATTTGAACAATAGCGTGAACACTAACTTCTCTTCTAGACATAATCTTCAAGGAGACAGAAAGATTTTCAAATGTCCACAGTGTCGATATCTAACAGACAGGAAGAACAATTTAAAAAGACACGTAGTCACCATGCACCAGGAGAGCGCCAAGACTTTGGAATGCTGCGGTATTGGATTCCAGAGCAAAGCCGCTTTGAGGGACCACAATGCCATCTTCCACCGCGGCGGGTATAGATGTCAGATCTGTTCTCGAAACTTCTGCAGGAAAGCTTTGCTCCGCCGACATCTGACTGTCCATAGCGGACAGAAAGATTTCTTCTGTGACCTGTGCGGCTACGCCACGAGTCACAAAAGCAATCTGGAGCGCCATCAGAAAGTTCACAACAAACGTGATGTTGCTGCGCACGTGAGCAAACAACGTGCCGTGTCTTTGAAAGCTTCGGGTGACCTGGGGATAACTTTACCTTCCTCCTACGCAGATTTCTTGCTTCACCCTGAGGATTTTGAACTGGTTGGACATCCGGACAGATCTGTGTTCACATACGATAATGTACAGCGGAGTTTGACACCAACTCAGAATGTCCGAGTTCGAAAACAAAAGAGGCTGTCTGCGTTAATGGCAGGTGTAAGAGGCAAATCACAATATGTCTCTGATGGCTGCTTTAATGATTTGAAGACAGACATGGGGTTTAACGATGGTGAAAATCGAATTCCTGTGGCCGTGAAGGAAATCCAATCTTCAGTACTAGATATCAATGACCAAAAGATGAATTCATCTCCTAGTAGAGACAGCCATATTCAAACAATTGAGGATCTACAATCAATGGACTTTGAATGTGTCAAGTCTGCTATGGTATATGATTCCAAAACTGATGAATATAACAATGAAGATCTTCAAAACAATGACTGAAATGATGCTTCAGATAACAAGATAGAACAAGATGGAAATGACATAATAAGATAAACTTCGTAATAAGATAATACATAATAAGATAAAATTGTCTAACCACAGTTGATGAATAACAGTTTAACATGTAAATGACATTCTAACTCACATGTATATTATGTACTACAGAGAAAAATAGCATCAAGATACTCAAAAAACGTTCGCTCATGACCTTCATGTCGAGGATAACCATGAGGCATGCGTGAGGTGAAAGGACAGAAAAAAAGTGTGAGGTTGGAAATCTATTACTGAATGATCTTCCTTACTCTGGTGAAACTGCTTTTTTTTGAGGTGTCAACCCGTCTCCAGTCCGTCCGTCCATGCCGCTTTCTGTCCGTTTCATCGCCCTCAGCTAGCCTGTTAGGTTAAGGATACCAGGCTGATGTACTTGTTCTTGTTGGACTTTTTACAGTTTAAGCTCACATGTCCACCATGACGGAAAGGTCCCGATTTTTTGTCCTTTTTGGTTATTTTTTTCAAATTATGTTTGATCTACTCGTGCCTAATCTTTTGTAGCATGCCTGTCAACCGAAGCGAGCTGACATTTAAGAAACAACCCGACCAGTCAGATAAACCAAGAAGCGGCTCAGTCACAGGTAAAAATCAGACAATGCGGGTCTGAACCGATGGGAGATTGTGTGTGTGTGTGTATGTGTGTGTCATTTAAAATATTAGTAAAACGATTAATGTGCACTTTATTCAGGTAGCCTGCGCTTACACTTTGCTCATTTTGATGTACTGGTTGTGAATATGTGGGTTTTTTTTTTTTTTAATTTCTTCTTATCGTTTTAGTTAAATGATACATTTCTTTCTTTCTTTCTTTTGAGTTGGCTAAATTTTTTGATGTTTAGTCATCCAAGAAACCGACATAAATGATGTTAGCGCCATATCACTCAGCTTGTGATATTGTCTGAAGCAGCCTGGTGGTTTTAATGGACACACGTAGCACTCTCCTTATTTTATTTGATTCAGCTCCCGATTTTCTGACACACTGGCGATATTCTGCCCGACAATTCCCTCTTTGGTGGACATGCGGTCTAATAGATTATGTTTCAACTAAGCGAACGGCTGGAAATCCCGGTCTAATTTTAGTATTTAGTAGGAAGGTACAAATGCTCCAAACTGTTCACTATCATTGACTTAAAAAAACATATACAAATGCACGGGACAGTGACAAGTATACATTGCTCTCGGATCTCGTAGTGGAGCGGTGTTGATGTTGGTGGAGGAGTTGGGGTTTAACGACACATCAGCACGATTACGGCTATATTGTGTCAAACACGGCAAGACACGTTTACACATCAAGAAGAAGAGAGGAAAGAAAGCGGGACGAAGCAAGGAGAGAGAGAGAAGAGATGTCTCCCCTGGAATGTCGAGGATGGCACTCCATGGGAGACAACCCACCGCCTGCAGGTGGGAGCAGAGAACCTATTGATAAGCCCCGGGCCCCCTCGGGGGATCGTAGTGGAGCGGAGTATTCTATTTTTTGCAGTAGGGTACAAACACTCTGGCTGGGATTTCCAGGTTTTTGCCTAGTCGAATATGAACTGTTCATTGGTTTTATAAATAGTGAAGGAAATGAAAGGGAATGAGAAAGAGATTGATTGACATGTATGACTTTATCACTGTTTTATATTTATCTTTCTTGTAATCATGTTCTTTCTAACCATCGAGTGTTTTATCCTATGTTTTAATTTTGTGTGGGTTTGTGACTTTATTCCGTCATTTTCAGACATTTATAAACTTTTCTTGTAAAGGAAAATAAAAAGAGAAAGAAAGTATATAAGGTGTCAAAAAAGAAATGCTAATTAGATCGTTGTTCAAATTATGTCTCATGATTTATCAAACATAGTACATTTTTTTTTTTAACAGGTGATAGGCTGCTGAAAATTCTAAAACTGTCAAATCAACAAGAACTCTCATTCCAAAGGTGGACAAACAATCATCATCATCATCATCATCGCCTTTTTCACCTGTATCGGGGTATAGCCACTAACAACAAACTTCTACTTTTTCCTATCCTGGGCACTTCTCACTGCATCTTTCCACTGCAGCCCTCCTCTCTTCAAATAATCATACATGAGTCCTCTACAATGATAACATAATAAGAATTAAGACTCTGTATAGTTGCATTGCTCTCCATACGTGGTTGCCATGATAACATCATAAACAACTGCCACATTGCAGAATTTCAAGGGAAAAAAAATAATAAAATAAAAACCTATAACTTAGAAAAAAAAATAATAATAAAAATCCACAAATTTTTCATGTCTATCACTTAACCAGATGATATTGGATCTAACAGTCTGTAACAATGTGTTTTGTGACAAAAAGCTAAATTTTTCAAATTCAATTCACTTTTATTATAAAAATGCCTTTTTTGATGAAAAACTAGTGTTAATTCATTGTAGAGTGCATACTTATAGAACTCTCCTGCAAATTTCAGTTAATTTGGACATTGACTAAAAACCTTATAGGCATTTAATTAGTAACAAAAAGTGACACTGAGAAGACGAGCAGAAAAGATGAAAATTAGTAAAAACTGCAATTTAAGCTATACCATGACGTCTACAAAGCTGCTGCACTATAAAGAGGCTTTCTCTCCATTTTCTTTTGTTCCTCCTGCCTCTTTCCTCTTTGCCCCTGTGATTTATACCCCTTCTCTTTGATTGTTTATCTGCCTGTGTGTGTTGTGTTGTTCGTCATTCGTTCTCGAATATGACCATTAACACCAGCTGGATGTTGTGCTGCACCTATGGGTCCGGAGATGGCTTGCAAGGCCAATCCAGGCAACGAAACCTCTTCCACACGAAGGGCAGAAGTGGGTTGGGGTTGTACAATAGTTTCCGGCTGCTCTGGTTTTTCGCATCTGGCGTTTCTGCTCGGCTTGCTGGGAGCGCTGCTCCTCTGCTTTTCTGGCTCCAATTGAAACAACGCAGCGCCAGGACGCGCGGTCGGAAGTGAGCGTCTCCCAGGACTCAGTGTCAATGGAGACGTCTCTGAGGTAGATGAACTCTCTGCCTGTACTCTGACACAAATTTACATTGTTAGTCTGTCTGAATTAGAGCATTGCTTCTCAACTCTCAGCTTGTTCACTGCCAAAGTCCAAATCACACTGCCAAAGGTAGTTCAACTTATTCTCTTTGGTGTTTTCTTGAACAACGCTGAAGCAATATGACATGTATGGCTGTGTACGAACAGTACTTGAAGATGGGGCACTGTGAGGATGGTCACTGCTATCCACCTCTTCAGTATTATTTTTGGACCTTATGTCGATCTATATTTACCTCGGCCTCCTTCGCACACTCGATATTTTTGTGGTGATTGCTTTTTTTTTTTTTTGTGGCATTATTATAAAAGAAATGTATTCAAAACTATGTAGTACAGTGGTATGGTGAACAAGTAATGGAACGTCCATGTTTATTTACAGTGGAAGGAATTGAAATGCGAAGGGATAACTACGATGTAAAGGGTAACTACGATGTAAAGGATAACTACGATGTAAAGGGATGTAAAGGGTAACTACGATGTAAAAGGTAACTACCATGTAACCAGTCAGAGCAGACTTCCGCCTTTCCTCAGGGAATCGTGTCTATGGAGGTCATCTGTTGTTCACATGGACAGCAAAATTAGGGGAACTTCGTGCTTGTCTAGCGTACTAACGCTAGAGTTATTTTGTAGACCTAGACAGTATGAAAAGTCCGTGGTAGTAATTAAATTAAGCTTTTCAACTATACTAAGAAATCCTAGTTATCGATAAAGGGAAGCATTTCTGTCAAGGCATAAAGTTTGTCAATTTTTGCTATATGTAAATGGAAAAAAAAAAAGGTCGTTGGGCCCATACATGGTTATCTACAATGCAAATCTAACCCTTTATAAACCCTTTGGGGGGGGGGGGGAGGGGGGAATCTATGGGATAGAGGAAAAATTGTCATAGGAGAGGAAAATTGGGAAAACATTTTTTTTTGTTTTTTGTTTAATGATGATATTGATATTTTCAGCCGCAGATCGCTTAATGAAGCAGTGTGAAAATTATATTTGTGAGGAAGAATGGACAGTCGTCAAACTTAAATTCAATTATAATTCTTGCTAGGATAAAAACAAAGCGTTGCTCTATATTAATTAATTTTGATGTCATTATGTCATGGAAAAAAAATGCGTGTATGACTTAGTAAGTCAGAATGTTAAGTATAAGCGAACCTGAGAGGTATTTAGAACAAAGAATCAAACTAACAAACAACAAATTACTTTATAATCTTGTTGTTGTTGTTGTTGTTGTTGTTACAAACTGAGGTGTGTAATAGAAGAGATACATTCCTTAGGCCGATTAAATAGGTAGTCATAAGCTGAAAATATCGTCGAGAACCTCTAATTTTTGTCAATTGACTGTGTTGCAAAAATTAAATTTATTATAAAATATCCTGCGTGTTGAGTGGAAACTGCTGGAAAGCGTTCGTTTCTTTAATTAATATTTCCAATCCCTATCAAAGGGAATGAATGAAAACACAGGCCTAATCAGCTATGCCAGAAAAGAATATTTTGGTTACCGTGTCGAATGGCATTGAGAAAGTAATTTTCATATCTTTGAGCCTATCGACTCCTGGCACGTCTAAGAATGTCAACCAAAACTACTGTACCATCAAAGGCATTATGAAGACATAAATAGTCGTGTTTATGAAATAATTTCATGTTTTTAATATATTTATGATACTATTGCATTGCGTGCTGTTTGATTGATAAAGGATATCTGTCTAGTGCAAAACATGATGTTCAAGTCATTTACCAGCTCAACATTGGAAGTGGCATTGCGAACTGTGAAAAGGGACTCTGATTGACATACTGAGTTACGGGTATGCTGCCTTTGATCTGCCTCTCTTTTGTTTATGGGTGTGAGAAATGTAGGCTTTTGGGGGAGGCATTTTAAATCTGCCTTTGATAACTGCCTACCTCTGCCACTCGAAGAGATCGATAAAATTGCTCTGTCAGATTCAGACGTATATCACTCTAGAGATCTAGAAATCAACTGTGACGGAGCCTCATGTGTAGTTAACGCAAAAGTCACATCACCAGATTTTAGGCTGATTAAAATGTCTACCTGCAATAATTTTGTTTCGCATGCTTAATATGGTTTAAACAGGGTTATAAAAAGTTATCTCGACGGTCTATATAATATGGACAATATGATGCAAGATTTGTGTGGCGGCTACGAAACACAGTTATTCTGTTACCTTATTGTAAAAGATTCCACTGCTGTAACCAATGGGGAGCACCTTTGATCAAGAAAAGGTCTCTGAGTGAGTCATTAAGTTCCTCTTGATTTATCAAGAGCGGCAACTATTCATTAATTTCTGTCTCAAATCCAATGCAATGTTTGACTAGTATGTTTATTTGCTTTAGGGGAAACCTGTAATTTTCCTCTGCAAAAGTAACAGTCAGTGTGATCTATTGGTTCACGCCACAGCACGGGTACAGCAAAAGCTGTTTTCTGTTTTTGTCAGAATAGCAAGTCATGCGACTCATATGAGGTGCCCATGGTTTGTCTTGATCACCAACTGAACATCCAAAATGATGTATATGCAAGTTTCACCTTACTTTTCAGCCTTTTGGTCTCATCTTATGGAGTAAATTTTCCACACAGATTACAAAATATGCCAGGATGATTTATACAATCCAATGCTTATTTGTCTTATCAACGAGTAAACAACATTAGTGGAGTAGTGGTTAGAGAGCTGACATCTTTCTACCACAATGTAGCAAAAATGCAATAGGTCTATTGTATTACAAAACAACACCTTGAACTCATCAGCTTATTGCATCATTAAACCGGATTTTCAGGCCTACAGTAGTTCATTGCATCGTTTCAAAAGTCAATTTTAATTATTACCTCATTCCTATATTCATATTAGAGCTGTAATATAGCGGGACAAAATGTATATTAATTTTTATTTTTAAGACACGAAATGGCCAACAATTAAATAAATTTAACGTGCTAGAAGGAAAACGGCTTTCAGATTTGAAAACAGCTTTCCAGAAAACATAATTTAAGCTTATTGGTTTCCCTGTCGTAAAATCTTTGTTAACCAGTGTTATTGTGCTGTTATTTTAAACGTGCTTTAATTGCAAAATGACAAATTTATTTAGCTGATCGATGTCCTTACTAAGTTTCCTTTGCGCTTTTCAACCTGCTGCAGGTTGTTGTCTCTACGGAGATGTACTCTGGCACGTTTAAAATTAATTCCAGCATAAAATATATTTATTTCTTTAAAGATCAATAAACTGGAATCAATCAAACGACTGGAACAGAACAATATTCCTGGCAAAATGTTGTATTAAGGAGAGCGAGAACAATGCCCCCCCCCCCTCTCCCATGTCATCGCGGGGATGGAACGGCAGGAAAGCAAGCAACAGTTGCATAACAGTATGGCTTACAGAGGAGGCCAGGACCAAAGTACAAACAGCGACGGCGGGTCATGAAGTGTGGAAGGAAATCACGCACTTCTATGGAGCAGGGCATCTATTGATGATGATGATGATGGTGATGATGATCGAGAGCCAGCTAGGTTCGATAGGTTGGGCAAGCAATATCAGCGTATTCAGTTTGCGGTTATCAAATTCTCCATGACATAATTATTATATGTTATTATTTACCAATGTTTGATATGTTTGATTACATCTCCACAGACAGTCCACTTACATTCTAAGACGTTTTATAAAATGATAGATTTATATCAGAGGTTTTCCTCACCTTTAAAATCACGAAAAAAAAAAAATGAGAGACCATGAGAGCAGATCAGAAATAAAACTTGATCATCTCAAAAAATTTTGACCTCAAAATGTTTCTTTAATAGCAGACATTATTTGCTACTCGATAAATGAATTTGCTATATTATTTCTAAACCTGCTGGCAAGTGATTTTGATTCTTTTGACAACCATAAAGATGTCCATAGAAAGTTCTTCAATTTCGATGCTCTCAAAATGATGTTTAATTGTGCCAAATAAGAATATTAATAAAAGAAGAAAAAAAGCAATAATGCTAATTATAATATTAAACATATAATAAACGTAATATAACAACAATATAAACGTAATATAACTATAACAATAACAGTTTGAGCCAAGTGACAATGTGAAAGGAATACTATATTATAGTCTTTACGTGTAGCTTAGACTGTCATAGGCGCTCGTCAAATTGAGCCGGCCGGAGAAACAACATTCGTTCAACAGTGAACGAATTCTTAACGCATTTTTTTTTCTTTCCCAAACTCTTCTACATCAATCTAAAAATTCATTTCAGAGTTGAATCTACTGAAATAGATCGAGTAAAAGCCCCAAAACTGTAAATTAGTGGCATGGTCTAACAAGGATAGATTATGTATTAACAGAAGTGATCGGCCATTTTCTCGCTCAAGTCAGCTGAATTAACAGGTCACGCCCACAGCTTTTAATCGCTCATAATTATGTTGATTCTAACTTATTAACCCTAGAAGTGTCAGGGGAGGTTGCAATAGAACTAATGTTTCCTTGTAGGCCATAAGTAGGCACTTGTGATCTATTCCCCAACCCGAACCTTTGAGGAATCTAATTGTTTTGATGTGGGCTGCTAGTGTCTGTATTCCTTGTTTAATGAGGGGAGTCCAACTCAATCGGCTATCGATCGTGAGGCCCAGGAAGAAGACAGTTTTAGAAAAGGCAATAGGGGTTTCGTTTATCTTTAAATGAATCTTACAAGTTTTCCTAGCTGGGAGAGCACCCCTACTGAAGATCATCGCAACTGTTTTGTTGGCATTAACTTTAAGCCCCCACGTGTGCATCATCCTATCATTTTGTCTAATTGTTTCTGAACAGTAATTTCGAAATATTTTAGATTTTTTTCACAGCTCCACAGGGCTGAGTCGTCAGCAAATTGCGGAATGTTGACGACCTCGTCTTTGATTGCTAGATTCATATCATTCACTAAAATATTAAATAGTGTTGGGGATAATACTGCGTTCTGTGGTGTTCCATATTCTTGCACGTAGGTTTGGGAAATAGTTTGGTTAACTTTAACATAAAATTCTCTATTGCTCAGAAAATTTTGGATGTACACAAGGGTTCTTCCAGCAATGCCTAGTTTTCTAATTTTATGGATAATAGCCTCCCTCCATGCGATATCAAAAGTTAGTTAGGTTAAGGAAGACCGCAATCATTTTTTGTTTATTAAGGAACGCATTTTTGACATGACTATCTAATTTTACTAATTGATTTAGGGTCCCTCTGTGGTTCCTGACACCGAATTGCGATGGGCTATAGAGTTTATGCTTATTCAAATAGTATTTCAGCCTTTCATTGACAATAGTTTCTAAACTTTTGCTTAAGTGGGATGTCAATGAAATAGGCCTATATGAATTCACATCGTGGGGATCCTTGGAGGGTTTCAGGATAGGTATGACCGTTGCGGTCTTCCAGACCTGAGGTATCTTGGTAGATTCCCAAATTTTGTTAAATAAATATAGGATATTGTTTAATTGTTTTGTAGGGGCCTCTTTGATTATTTGATAACTTATTCCGTCCACTCTTGGGGCTGCATTTTTTTTTCTTTTAACCGCACTTTTAATTTCATACATCGTAATGTTCCTATCCAATTCAATATTCTCCACTGGTTCTTCCACTTGTAGGTTCTCAAATTCATCTAACATTTTCTTTCTTCTATCCATCTCGGTTAGACCCAGAATATTATTAGTGCTAGTGTGGTAAAAGGTTATGCCTAAGATTTCCGCTTTTTCCATGTCTGTAACAGCCCTCGTGTTTTTTTTTTTTTTTAATGATATTATAATTCCTATCTCTCTTTTTATTTCCTACTAAGCTTTTCATTCTTTTTTTTTTTTTTTCAAATTTCGGTAGTGGACGTGGTGGGCTGGACTCCATTGCACAAGTGTCTGAAATGTAAATGTTTTTGTGTTTTTATAATGCTATTGGCTTCATTTTTTATTTTATTAAACTTAATCTTATTGTCAGGAGTTGGGTTATTCAAATATGCTCTATATTGTCGCTTTGTTGTATTAACCGCCCGCTGACAATTCTGGTTCCACCATGGTACGGTTCTATTTTTTATTTTATTTTTCTTTGGGGGCATGCTTTGCATCGCCTCTTCATACATGGTTTTGGTCAGCACATCATTTTTTTTTCATCAGTATTTAAAAATGATATGTTATCTATTACTGCATTACACTCATCTAGATTTCTGTATTTGTTCCAGTTTACTGCTTTTAGGTTTATAAGGGTATTGGGTTGGTTTATTACTCCTTCTCTTTCTTTATTATTAATTTTAACAAGTATGGGTAAGTGGTCAGAGGGCGCGTCGCTTATTGTTGTCCAATCCGCTCTCCCTATCACCTGCGTTATAGTTGTGATGTTTATTGCAATATCTCTAACATTTATTCTATCATCTATACATGTTTGTGTCCCATTGTTTAGTAATATTAAGTTTCTATCTTCTACTAAATCCCGGAATAGTCTCCCTACCTGGTCAATTTTGTCTCCCCCCGAGCGGATTCTGACCATTGATATCTCCTAATATGGTAGTTTTTTTCCGTGATTAGTGCATCTTTTAGCTCAATTTCCTTTTTGGTTACCTGTTCAGGGCAGCGGAAATAAATATTAATTATTCTTAGCTTGTCTGTTTGTACCCATTGCCCTTCTAAAACGTTTGAATCAATCCTATCGAAATCCTCTACTTTTATTTCTTTGTCTAATATAGTCATGACCCCCCCCCCCCTCCCCCTCCTTTCCGATTTCCTGATCTGTCTGTGCGAATTATATATGTTTGTTGGAGAAAACATTTGGTTCTATCTTTCAGGTGTGTCTCCTGCACTGCACAAATATGATGTCTGGCCTAAACATACTATAGAGAACTTCAGGGTCCAGGGTCCCCCCCCCCCCCCCCGGCAATTCCACTGAATGATATTATATATTTTATTTCACCATTTCTCTTGTTATTGATGCATTTCCCTATATGATTATCTTTGACGTTTTCCATTACTTTGCATTTTCTTAAAAAATTGTTTTCCATCTTACATCCCTTCCAATATCTGGGTTGTTTGTGTTTGTCTAAGTTTGTTAGTAGATACTTCCTGGATATCTTTTTGGACTTGTCGAGCCCATAGTTTATTTAATTTCATTTCTTCTGTAAACTTCTGGATGGTAACTTCTATTCCTTTCATATAATTTTTCTGTTTGGTCATTAATGTCACATTCTCGAAATCATTTTTGATTTCTTCTAGAGTTACTTTCATTTCATCTAATGTGGTTTTAGAGATCTCTTTGATTAAATCTGTTTCCAGGTTCGATGAGTTTTTATTTACATTTACAGTTTGTTGGATGGTCCATCATACACTGGTATATTCGATCAATAAAAATAAATAGCTTATGGAATCAAAACATACCATCAATAACGGCGTACAAGAGGGCACAAATAGGACTTGAAGATAGTAAAAAATGGGGGTTCCTTCCCTTCATAATTTGAGTGTAAGGCAAGGGTTTAAAGAAGCTGAAATTTGACAATTTGCCACACTCCGTTTTAATACTATCTCCTTTTTCATACACTGGTACATTTGATCAGTTCAAATGGAGAGCTAATGGAATCAAAACATACCATCAAAAACGGCATACAAGAGGGAACACATAGGTGTTGAGGAAAGTAAAAGTCGGAGGTTTCTTCTCTTCATTTGAGAGTGGGGCAAGGGTTTAAAGATGGTAAAGTTTGAAAATTTGCCACTCTCCCTTTTAAGACTATCTAACTTTTCATACACCGGTACATTTAATAAGTGAAAATTGATTGGTAATGGAATAAAAACATACAATCGAAAACTGCATACGAAAGGGTACACATAGTTCCTGAAGATAGTAAAAATTGGGGGCTCCTTCTCTTCATTTGCGAGTGGGGCAAAGGTTTAAAGATGCTGAAAATTAATTATTTGCCACTCTCCCTTTTAAGACTATATCTTTTTTCATATACTGGTACATTCGATAAGTGAAAATCGATAGCTAATTGAATAAAAAAAAAAATCGATGACGGCATACAAGAGGGCACATATAGGCCTTGAAGATAGTAAAATTTGGGGTTCCATCTGTTCATTTGAGAATGGGGCAAGGGTTTAAAGGTGCTGAAATTTGACAATTTTCAACTATCCGTTTTCCGACTATTTTCTTTTTCATACACTGGTACATTCGATAGGTGAAAATCGATAGCTAATGGCATCAAAACAAACAATCGATGACGGCATAGAAGAGGGAACATATAGATCTAGAAGATAGTAAAAGTTGGGAGTTCCTTCTCTTCATTTGAGAGAAGGGCAAGCGTTTAAAGATGCTGCAATTTGACAATTTGCCAATCTATGTTTTAAAACTATCTCCTTTTTCATACACTGATACATTCGATATGTGAATCATACATTATCGAATGTACCAGTGTATGAAAAAGGAGATAGTCTTAAAACGGAGAGTGGCAAATTGTCAAATTGCAGCATCTTTTAATCCTTGCTCCCCTCTAAAATGAAGAGAAAGGACCCCCATCATTTACCATCTTCAAGACCTGCATGTACACTCTTGTATGCCGTTTTCCATTGCATGTTTGGATTCCATTAGCTATCAATTTGCACTATGCGAATGTACTAGTGTATGAAAAAGGAGATAGTCTTAAAAGGGAGAGTAGCAAATTGTCAGACCTCAGCATCTTCAAACCCTTGCCCCTCTCGCAAATGAAGACAAGGAACCGGAATCTTTTACTATCTTCAAGACCTATATGTGGTCTCTTGTATGTCGTTATCAATTGTATGCTCTGATTCCATTAGCTATCGATTTGCACTGATCGGATGTACCAGTGTATGAAAAAGGTGATACTTTTAAAAGGGAGAGTGGGAAATTGTCAAATTTCAGCTTCTTTAAACGTTTGCCCCACTCGTAAATGAGGAGAAGGAACCCCAAACATTTACTATCTTTAAAACCTATATGTACCCTCTTGTATGCCGTCATCGATTGTATGTTTTGATTCCAATAGCTTTCATTTTTCACTTATCGAATGTATCGGTGTATGAAAACGTACATAGTCTTAAAACGGAAAGTGGCAATTATCAAATTTCAGCATCTTTTAGCTCTTGCCCAACTCTGAAATAAAGAGAAGGAACGCCCAAATTTTACTATCTTCAAGACCTATGTGTACCCTCTTGTATTCCGTCACCGATTGTATATTTTGATTCCATTAGCTATCAATTTTCATTGATCGAATGTACCGGTGCATGAAAAGTTAGATAGTCTTAAAAGGTAGATTGGCAAATTGTCAAACTTTACCATCTTTAAACCTTTGCGCCACTCTCAAATGAAGGGAAGGAACCTCCAACTTTTACTATCCTAAAAACCCATGTGTACTCTATTGTATGCTGTTTTTGATTGTATATTTTGATTGCATTAGCTAACGAATTTCACTTATCGAATGTACCAGTGTATGAAAAAGGAGATAGTCTTAAAACTTAGAGTGGCAAATTGTCAAATTATAGCATCTTTAACGCTTGCCCCACTCTTAAATGAGGAGAAGGAACGCCCAACTTTTACTATCTTCAAGACCTATATGTACCCCCCTCTAGGCCGTCATCGATTGATTGTTTTGATTTTATTAGCTATCGATTTTCACCTATCAAATGTACCAGTGTATGAAAAAGAAGATAGTTGGACAACGGAGAGTTGAAAATTCTCAATTTTCAGCATCTTTAAACCCTTGCTACACTCTCAAATGAAGAGATGGAACCCCCATCTTTTACTATCTTCAAGACCTATGTGTACCCTCTTATATGCCGTCATCGATTTTATTTTTAACTTCCATTAGCTATCGATTTTCAATTATCGAATGTACCAGTATATGAAAAAGGATATGGTTTTAAAAGGGAGAGTGGCAAACAGTCAATTTTCAGCATCTTTAAACCGTTGCCCCACTCGCAAATGAAGAGAAGGAACCCCCAACTTTTACTATCTACAGGAACCATGTGTACCCTTTTGTATGCCATTTCCGATTGTATGTTTTGATTTCATTAGCTTTCAATTTCCACTTATCGAATGTACCAGTGTATGAAAAGTTAGATAGTCTTAAAAGGGAGAGTGGCAAATTGTCAAACTCAGCATCTTTAAATCTTTGCCCCACTAGAAGATGAAGAGATGGAACCACCAACTTTTACTATCTTTATGAACTATGTGTACCCTGTTGTATACCGTTTTCGATTATATGTTGTGTTTCAATTGCTATCAGTGTTCACTTATCGAATGTACCAGTGTATGAAAATGGAGATAGTCTTAAAAGGGAGAATAGCAAATTGTCAAATTGCAGCATCTTTTAACCCTTGCCCCACTCTCAAATGATGAGAAGAAACACCCATCTTTTAGTATCTTCAACACCTATGTGTAACATCTTGTATGCAGTCATCGATTGTTTGTTTTGTTTCCATTAGCTATCGATGTTCACTTATCGAATGTACCAGTGTATGAAAAAGGAGAACGGAGAGTGGCAAATTGTCAAACTTTCCTACCTTTCAACCTTTGACCCACTCTGAAATGAAGAGAAGGAACCCCCATCTTTTACCATCTTCAAGACTTTTATGTACCCTCTCGTATGCCATTTTCGAATGTATGTTTTGATTCCATTAGCTATCGATTTTCACCTATCGAATGTACCAGTGTATGAAAAAGCAGATAGTCTGAAAACGGCGAGTGGAAAATTAAAAAATTGCAGCATCTGTAAACCCTTACTGCACTCTCAAATAAAGAAAAGGTATCCCCAACTATTACAATCGTCAAAACCTATGTCTACCGTCTTGAATGCCGTTTTCAATTTATGTTTTGATTCCATTATCTATCATTTTTCACTTAATCAAAGTGGCACAAAGGTTTAAAGATGGTAAAGTTGGACAATTTGCCACTCCCCTTTTTAAGACTATCGAACTTTTCATACACCGGTACATTCGATAAGTGAAAAATGAAAGCTAATGGAATAAAAACATACAATCGAAAACGGCATACAAGAGGGTCTACATAAGTCTTGAAGATAGTAAAAGTTGCGGATTCCTTTTCTTTTTTCATTTGCGAATGGGGCAAGGGTTTAAAGATGCTGAAATTTGAAAATTTTTAACTCTCCGTTTTCTGACTATCTTCTTTTTCATACACTGGTATATTCGATAGGTGAAAATCGATGGCTAATGGAATCAAAACAAACAATCGATGGCGGCATTCAAGAGGGTACATATAGATCTTGAAGATAGTAAAGGTTTGGGGTTCCTTCTCTTCATTTGAGAGTGCGGCAAGCATTTAAAGATGTAATTTGACAATTTGCCACTCTAAGTTTTAAGACTCCTTTTTCCTACGTTTTAAGATCTGCTTTTTCATACACTGGTATATTCGAATAGTGCAGAAGGATAGCTAATGGAATCAAAACATACAATCGAAAACGGCATACAAGAGGGTCTACATAAGTCTTGAAGACAGAAAAAGACGGGGGTTCCTTTTTTTTTTTTTTCATTTGCGAATGGGGCAAAGATTTAAAGATGCATAAATGTGACAATTTTCCACTCTCCGTTTTAAAACTATCTCCTTTTTCATACACTGATACATTCGATAAGTGAAAATTGACAGCAAATGGAATCAAAACATATGATCGATGCCGGAACACAAAAGGGTACATATAGGTCTTGAAGATAGTAAAAGTCGGGGGTTCCTTCTCCTCATTTGAGAGTGGGGTAAGAGTTAAAAGATGCTGAAATTCGACAATTTTCAACTCTCCGTTTTAAGACTATCTGCTTTTTCACACACTGGTACATTCGATAGATGAAAATCGATAGCTAATGAAGTCAAAACATACAATCGATGACTGCATACAAGATGTTACACATAGGTCTTGAAGATAGTAAAATTGGGGGTTCCTTCTCTTTATTTCAGAGTGGGGCAAGTGCTAAAAGATGCTGAAATTTGACAATTTGCCACTCTCCGTTTTAAGACTAGGTAATTTTTCATACACCGGTACATTCGATAAGTGAAAAATGAAAGCTAATGGAATCAAAACATACAATCGATGACGGCATACAAGAGGGTAAATAAAGGTTTTAAAGATAGTAAAGGTTGGGGGTTCCTTCTCCTCATTTGCGAGTGGGGAAAAGTTTTAAAGAAGCTGAAGTTTGACAAGTTGCCACCCTCCCTTTTAAGACTATCTCCATTTTCATACACTGTTACATTTGATAAGTAAAAATTGATAGCTAATGGAATCACAACATACAATCAAAAACGGTATACAACAGGGTACACATTATTCCTAAAGATAGTAAAAGTTGGGGGCATACAAGAGGGTCTACATAAGTCTTGAGGATAGTAAAAGTTGGGGGTTCCTTTATTTCATTTTCGAGTGTGGTAAAGGTTTAGAGATGCATAAATTTGACAATTTTCCACTCTCCCTTTTAAAACTATCTCCTTTTTCATACACTGGTACATTCGAATAGTGCAAGTCGATAGATAATGGAATCCAAACATGCAATGGAAAACGGAATACAAGAGGGTACATAGAGGTCTTAAGATGGTAAAAGACGGGAGTTCCTTCTCTTCATTTTAGAATGGGGCAAGGGTTTAAAGATAGTAAAGTTTGACAATTTGCCACTCTCCCTTTTAAGACTATCTAATTTTTTATACACCGGTACATTCGATAAGTGAAAATTAATAGGTAAAGAATCAAAACATATATTCGAAAACGGCATACAAGAGGTTAAATACAGGTCGTGAAGATGGTAAATGATTAGGGTTCCTTCTCTTCATTTGAGAGTGGGGCAAGGGTTAAAAGATGCTGCAATTTGACAATTTGCCACTCTCCGTTTTAAGAATATCTAATTTTTCATATAGCGGTACATTAGATCAGTGAAAATTGATAACTTATGGAATCAAAAGATACAGTCGAATAGGACATACTAGAGGGTACATATAGGTCTAGAAGATAGTAAAATTTGGGGTTCCTTCTCTTCATTTACGAGTGGGGCAAAGTTTGAAAGGTGCTACAATTTGACAATTTTCCACTCTCCGTTCTAAGACTATTTCCTTTTTCATACACTGGTACATTCGATAAGTGAAAATCGATAGCTAACGGAATCAAAACATGCTACCGATGATTGCATACAAGATGGTAGAAACAGGTGTTGAAGATAGTAAAAGATGGGGGTTTCTTCTGTTCATTTGAGAGTGGGGCAAGGGTTTAAAGATAGTAAAGTTTGACAATTTGCCACGCTCTCTCTTCTAAGACTATCTAATTTTTCATACACCGGTACATTCGATCAGTAAAAAATGAAAGCTAATGGAATCAAAACATACAATCAAAAAAGGCATACAATAGGGTTAACATAAGTCTTGAAGATAGTAAAAGTTGAGGCTTTCTTCTCTTTATTTGTGAGTGGGGCAAAGGTTTAAAGATGTTGAAATATGACAATTTTCCACTCTCCGTTTTAAGACTATCTTATTTTTCATACATTGGTACATTCCATAGGCGAAAATCGTTAGCTCATGGAATCTAAACATGCTATCGATGACTGCATACAAGATGGTACACATAGGTGTTGAAGATAGTAAAAGATGAGTGTTCCTTCTCTCTATTTGAGAGTGGGGCAAGGATTAAAACATACTACAATTTGTCAATTTGGCACTCTCCCTCTTAAGACTATCTCTTTTTTCAAACATTTGTACATTCGATAAGTGAAAATTGATAGCTAATGGAATCAAAACACAAAATCGAAAACGGGATACAAGAGGGTACACATAGGTCTTGACGATAGTAATAGTCGGGGGTTTCTTCTCCTCATTTGAGAGTGGGGTAAGTGTTTATAGATGCTGAAATTCGAGAATTTTCCACTCTCCGTTTTAAGACTATCTGCTTTTTCATACACTGGTACATCCGATAGATGAAAATCGACAGCTAATAGAGTCAAAACATACAAGATGTTACACATAGGTCTTGAAGATAGTAAAATTTGGGGGTTCCTTGTCTTTATTTGAGAGTGGGGCAAGGACGAAAAGATGCTGAAATTTGAGAATTTGCCAATCTCCGTTTTAAGACTATCTAATTTTTCATACACCGGTACATTCGATAAGTAAAAAATGAAAGCTAATGGAATCAAAACATACAATCGAAAACGGCATACAATAGGGTACACATAGGTCTTGAAGATAGTAAAAGTTGAAGGTTCCTACTTATCATTTGAGAGTGGGGTAAAGGTTTAAAGATGGTAAAGTTTGAAAACTTGAAACTCTTTGTTTTAAAACTATCTGCCTTTTTCATACACTGGTACATTCGATAGGTAAAAATTAAAAGCTAATGGAATCAAAACATACAATCGAAAACGGCATACAAAAGGGTAAACATAAGTCTTGAAGATAGTAAAAGTAGGGGGTTTCTTCTTTTCATTTGCCAGTGGGGCAAAGGTTTAAAGATGTTGAAATTTGACAATTAATTTGCCACTTTCCCTTTTAAGACTATATCCTTTTTCATACACGGTACATTCGATCAATGAAAATTGATAGCTAATGGAATCAAAACATAAAATCGAAAACGGCATACAGAAGGGTACAAATAGTTCTTGAAGATATTGAAAGTTTGGGGTTCCTTCTCTTCATTTGCGAGTAGGGCAAAGGTTTAAAGCTACAGAAATTTGACAATTTTCCACTCACTGTTTTAAGACTCCTTTTTCATACACTGGTACATTCGATCAGTCAAAATCGATAGCTAATGGAATCAAAACATACATTCGATGACAGCATAGAAGAGGGTACATAAAGGTCTTGAAGATAGTAAATGATGGGGGTTCCTTCTCTTTTTTTTGCGAATGGGGCAAAGGTTTAAAGATGCTGAAATTTCACAATTTGCCACTCTCCGTTCTAAGACTATCTGCTTTTTCATACACTGGTACAATAGATAAGTGAAAATCGATAGCCTATGGAATCAAAATATGCTATCGATGACTGCATACAAGATGTTACACATAGGTATTGATGATATTAAAAGATCCTTCTCTTCATTTGAGAGTGGAGCAAGGGTTAAAAGATGCTGCAATTTGACTATTGTTGCCAGTCTCCTTTTTTATACACTGGTACATTCGATAAGTGAATATTGACAGCTAATGGAATAAAAACACAAGATCCAAACCGGTATACAAAAGGGTACACATAAATGTTGAAGATAGTAAATGTTGGGGGTTCCTATTCATTATTTGAGAGAGCAGCAAGGGTTTAAAGAAGCTGAAATTTGACAATTTTCAACTCTCCGTTTTAAGACTATCTGCTTTTCATGCAATGGTACATTCGATAGGTGTAAATCGATAGATAATGGAATTAAAACACACAATCGATGACGGCATACAATACGGTACACATAGGTCTTGAAGATAGTAAAATTTGTAGATTCCTTCTTTTCATTTGAGAGTGGGGTAATGGTTTAAAGATGCTGGAATTTGAAAATTTTCCACTCTCCAATTTAAGGCAATCTGCTTTTTCATAAACTGGTACATTCGATAGGTGAAAATCGATAGCTAATGGAATTATTACATACAATCGATGGCGTCATAGAAGACGGTAAATACAGTTCATAAAGATGGTAAAACATGGGGTTCCTTTTTTTCATTTGCGAGTGGGGCAAATGTTTAGGCTTGCTAAAATTTGATAAATTGCCAAATATTAAAAATGCAGTATCTTTAAACCTTTGTCCCCAATTGAAAATGAAGAGAAGGAACCCCAGACTTTTAATATCTTAAAAAACTATGTGTACCCTCTTGTATGACGATTTCGATTGTATGTTTTGATTCTTTATCTATCAATTTTCACTTATTGAATGTACCGGTGTCTGAAAAATTAGATAGTCTTAAAAGGGATAGTGAATTATTGTCAATTTTTACCATCTTTAAACCCTCGCTCCACTCTAAAATGACAAGGAGGAACCTCCAAGTTTTATTATCTTATAGACATATGTGTAATGTTTTGTATTCAGTTTTCGATTGTATGTTTTGAGAGTGGTAAATTGTCAAATTTATGCATCTTTTAACCCTTGCCCCTCTCGCAAATGAAGAGAAGGAACCCCCATCTTTTACTATCTTCAAGAATTATTTGTACCCTCTTTTATGCAGTTATCGTTTGTTTGTTTTGATTCCAATAGCTGTCGATTTGCACTGATCGAATGTACCAGCGCATGAAAAAGGAGATAGTTTTAAAACGGAGAGTGGAAAAGTGTCATTATCAGTAAACCCTTGTCGGTCTCGTTAATGAAGAGAAGGAAACCCCATCTTTTACTATCTTAAAGACCTATATGTACCCTCCTGTATGTCGTTATCTATTATATGTTTTGATTCCATTAGCTATCGTTTTGCATTGATCGAATGTAGCAGTGTATGAACAAGGAGATAGTTTTAAAACGGAGAATAGAGTGGAAAATTGTCAAATTTCATCATCTTTAAACCCTTGTCCCTTTCGCAAATGAAGAGATGGAAACCCCATCTTTTACTATCTTCAGGACCTATATGTACCCTCCTGTATGCCATTATCGATTATATGTTTTGATTCCATTAACTATCGATTTGTATTGGTGGAATGGACCAGTGTATGAACAAAGAGATAGTTTAAAAATGGAGAGTGGAAAATTGTCATCATCTTTAAACCCTTGCCCGTCTCACAAATGAAGTGATGGAAACACCATCTTTTACTATCTTCAAGACCTATATGTACCCTCCTGTATGCCGTTAGCGTTTGTATGTTTTGATTCCATTAGCAATCGATTTGCACTGATCAAAAGTACCAATGTATGAACAAGGAGATAGAGATAGATAGAGATCAGAGTGGAAAATTGTCAAATTTATGCATCTTTTAACCCTTGCCCCTCCCGCAAATGAAGAAAAGGAACCCGAATCTTTTATTATCTTCAAGACCTATATGTACCCTCCTGTATGCCGTTATTTATTATATGTTTTGATTCCATTAGCTATCGATTTCATTGATCGAATGCAGCAGTGTAGGAACAAGGAGATAGTTTAAAAGCTAATAGTGGAAAATTGTCAAAATTCAGCATCTTTATTCCCTTGCCCCTTTCGCAAATGAAGAGATGGAACTTGAATCTTTTACTATCTTCAAAACCTATATGTACCCTCCTGTATGCCGTTATTTATTATATGTTTTGATTCCATTAGCTATGGATTTGCATTGATCGAATGTACCAGTGTAAAAAAAAGGAGATAGTTTTAAAAAGGAGAGTGGAAAATTGTCATCATCTGTAAACCCTTGCCCGTGTCACAAATGAAGTGATGGAAACACCATCTTTTACTATCTTCAAGACCTATATGTACCCTCCTGTATGCCGTTATTTATTATTTGTTTTAATTCCATTAGCTATCGATTTGCATTGACTGAATGTAGCAGTGTATGAACAAGGAGATAGTTTTAAAACGGAGAGTGGAAAATTGTCATCTTTAAACCCTTGCCCGTGTCACAAATGAAATGATGGAAACACCATCTTTTACTATCTTTGAGACCTCTATGTACCCTCCTGTATGCCGTTATCGATTGTATGTTTTGATTCCATTAGCTATAGATTTGCACTGATCGAATCCAGCATTGTAGGAACAAGGAGATACTTTAAAAGCTAAGAGTGGAAAATTGTCAAATTTCAGCATCTTTATTCCCTTGCCCCTTTCGAAAATGAAGAGATGGAACCCGAATTTTTTACTATCTTCAAGACCTATATGCACCATCCTGTATGCCGTTACCGATTTTATGTTTTGATTTCATTAGCTATCGATTTGCACTGATCAAAAGTACCAATGAATGAACAAGGAGATAGTTTTAAAACGTAGAGTAGAGTGGAAATTTGTCAAAATTATGCATCTTTAAACCCTTGCCAGTCTCGCAAGTGAAGAGATGGAACCCCCATCTTTTACTTTCTTCACGACCTATATGTACCTTCCTGTATGCCGTTATTTATTATATGTTTTGATTCCATTAGCTATCGATTTGCATTGATCGAATGTAGCAGTTTATGAACAAGGAGATAGTTTTAAAACGGAGAATGGAAACTTGTTATCATCTTTAAACCCTTGCTCTTCTGGCAAATGAAGTGATGGAAACCCCATCTTTTACTATCTTCAAGACCTATATGTATCTTTTTTTATGCCGTTATCGAATGTATGTTTTGATTCCATTAGCTATCGATTTGCACTGATCAAACGTACCAGTGTATGAACAAGGAGATTGTTTTAAAACTGAGAGTGGAAAATTGTCAAATTTATGCATCTTTAAACCATTGCTCCTCTCGCAAATTAAGAGAAGGAACCCGAATCTTTTACTATCTTCAAGACCTATATGTACTTACTGTATGCTGTTATTTATAATATGTTTTGATTCCATTAGCTATCGATTTGCAATGATCGAATGTAGCAGTGTATGAACAAGGAGATAGTTATAAAACGGAGAGTAGAGTGAAAAATTGTCAAATTTCAGCATCTTTAAACCCTTGCACCTCTCGCAAATGAAGAGAAGGTACCCGAATCTTTTACTGTCTTCAAGACCTATATGTACCCACCTGTATGCCATTATCGATTATATGTTTTGATTCCATTAACTATCGATTTTTATTGATCGAATGTACCAGTATATGAACAAGGAGATAGTTTTAAAACGGAGAGTTGAAAATTGTCATCATCTTTAAACCCTTGCCCCTCTCGCAAATGAAGAGAAGGAACCAGAATCTTTTACTATCTTCAAGACCTATATGTACCCTCCTGTATGACGTTATTTATTATATGTTTTAATTCCATTAACTATCGATTTGCATTGATCGAATGTAGCAGTGTATGAACAAGGAGATAGTTTTAAAACGGAGAGTGGAAAATTGTCATCATCTTTAAACCCTTGCCCCTCTCGCAAATGAAGAGAAGGAACCAGAATCTTTTACTATCTTCAA